>JAQGAD010000712.1:0-30159 GCA_034696625.1 Isotomurus palustris
AGTCAGGTTGGCATTAGTGTTTTGCCCGAGGAGGTTAAACTCACAGCAGGAGTTATTCCGTCTGATGTCGTTTGTAAGTTTTAACAAGCTTAGTGATTGATTAGATCAAACAGAACAGAGTTTGTTTCCCAGCTTATTAGTGTATGCCAACTTTTCAAGCTATTTCGGACAAGACGCCAAGGAAGGCTGATAAATAGCCTGGCATTTAATAATTTAACTGCTGCAAAGCAATATTTTTTATTCTTTCTCGTGGCCATTTGGCACAGTGTTTCATACCTGAAACTGGACCTTTAAAGGTTCACTGAGAACTTTTTAATGTATTTTGTTTCAAAACAGAATTAGTGTAAGTCCCGCTAACACTTTTCCTTCAACAATCAACACAAAAAGTGTTTTTGATACTCTGATTGCATCGCACGATTAGAAAATTACGGGGTTTTCAATGCCGAAGTGTCACAGGAGTAAGAATGCGTTAATTAATTAAAAATTACGCTAATGCTGCTTCCTTGCTTGAACTTCCTAAGAATTTTGCTCTTTTGTGGCCACTTTCCGGATGTTTACTGCACTTCCCGGTGAATCAGATTAGCCAGGAGATCCTCGTGGGAGTGCTTATTTGCTTAAATTCTCTTGTTGAATTACTTGAATTTATAATGCTGAGCCTGAGCATTCAAGTTCAAAGATGAGTGAGAGAGATACGGAAGTTTTAGTATCTATTCACTCAATAATCAAGTGAATAACAACGGACGCAGTAAATGTTTAAGTCGTGTTCATAATGATAGGAACGCAGGAACGCATACCTGTTTTCATAATATTTATTATCACTTAAATGCTTGGACTTTAATTGGCAATTAAACAAATGTCAATGGATGTAGAACCTCACAATCAGACTCGCATATCAAAGGAAGAAGCTTGTAAAGCTACAAGTAAAGAAAAGAATAAATTGGAGCAAGCCATAGTTAGTAGGAATTCTATTGATGACACGCTAAAGAATAAAATGTGACATTCAAGAAAAATGTCGGCGTTTGTTAGTCTACGTGAATAAACATATCTAATCCCGTTTATTTTTATAATTTTCAGATTTTCACATCAAAAGCGGATTTACAGCTCCATACGCAAATACACATGAGGGAAGCTAAACCTTATAAATGTTCTCAATGCACGAAAGCGTTTGCAAATAGTTCCTACCTCTCCCAGCACACAAGGATACATCTGGGTAAGTTTCTCGTTAATTACTCATCACTAAAACTTCTGCCTCACTTACATATAATTACTTTTAGCTGAAAGAAAATCCATCTTCATATTCTCATCCCACTTTGCCACCTAACTTTTAATGCTATTGACACAGTCGTGCTTAATTTTTCACTTTCTTGCCTTCCTCCATCTTACAAGAGTTCTTGCTAATTATTACTGCCTTATTCATTCTCCTGGGTTTTAAGTTGGGGTTAATATGCAAATTGAATGAAGAACCGTCATTAATCTAAGAGCATGCTAACGAAGTTTTAGTGTAAAATCTGTTCCAAAATGTTCCACAAGAGGTGAAAGACTCTCCAGTATTCCAGCTAGAGGTTTTGGCAAACATATTTCTAATTAATAAGTACCTCCAGTTATTAAGCCGTATTTCCCTGAAGTCGTTTTGATTTTCGACGTCCAAATAATTGATGGCTTTCGTGGAACTTAATGTAGAAACTGGAAATACAGGATACCCTCTCAAACTCAAGGTTGAAAGGGATGAAATCATTTTGATGCAGCGGATGAAATTCATTCCTCCATTGTTACTTATTAGGCCTGAAACTTGAGGATGCCTGGATGCATCAAGATATTACCTGCTAATTTTATTATCTGTTATTTTCTGTTATGCTTCATGTGGTAGTGTTACAATAAAACCTGTCTGATCTGATTGGTAAATAGCAGAAACTAACATTTTCAATTACGCCACAATGAATTAATTAGCTACTTGGATTAAATTGTTGTGTAATAGATATGTATTCCGCAAATGGCACAGGCGTAAATTATTTCTGACAAACAATCACTGTGTACCAGAAAAAGTAATATCAAAAATTTAATTTGACTTTAGGAGTGCTAAGTTGAATTCACATTTTAGTTTTGCTGAAAACTTGTTATTTACAAAAGCATAAAAGCAAATGGATGGGTGCCTTTTATGATTCCTCATCTTTATGTTGTTGTAACATGATTACGATTTACAATTGTGCTTATCTTTGCAGGAATCAAGCCTTACCGATGTGAGATCTGTCAACGAAAATTTACACAGCTGTCTCACTTGCAACAACATATACGAACGCACACCGGGGACAAGCCGTATAAATGTCGTCATCCAGGATGCAACAAGGCCTTTTCACAACTGTCCAATCTTCAATCTCATTCCCGATGTCATCAAACGGACAAGCCATACAAGTGCAACTCATGCTACAAGTGTTTTACTGATGAAGCCTCTCTTCTCGACCACATACCTAAGCACAAAGAGTCAAAGCATCTCAAAACTCACATTTGCAACTACTGTGGTAAATCCTACACGCAGGAGACATACTTGACCAAGCACATGCAGAAACATGCCGAGAAATCTGAGAAACGGATGGCTCGACAAAACAACAATAACAACAACAATAATAACAATAATCACCACCAAACTAATGGTAATTGACCACGTTCGATCATCATCCTCATTAGCTTTTGGCTTTTATCATCCGAATCCAACTGAGTGAGCTATGACGCAACACCCGTCTTTCCTTAACAAGTATCAAGTTTCGATCCTAACCGTTTTGCCCCAAAAGACGTGTATAGCATTACCGTTACCATTCTTAATTTTCAAATTCCTCAACGCTCCACGGTCTTCACGTAGAGTTGCATGGGAATGTTCATCTCTGTCTTCCATCTCAACGAGATTTCTCACCAGAAACGATTAAGTCCCCAGCTTAACCTCAACAAGGTTGCTGATAAACACGTATACACCTGTTTGATTTGCTTTAAAAGTAGATTGTTCCACTACGTCATGACATTTATAGTTTTATAGTGTTAGAGAATTTGATACAACATATTCGCAGTGACATCAATCCTTGGATAAGATCTTCCCTGATATTTTTATGACTTCACTGGGTTGATTTGTCGATTGTTGAGGTTTATATCGCTCTTGAAGCTATTTACGAAGAATGGATCTCCTGCTGAGAATTTTACACAAAGTACAAGAAAGGAAACACTTTAGAACTGGAATCGTATCGCGTAACTAGAATTATCATCTCGTAAGACTTTGATCTATTGACATTGACAGTAGGAATGATCCTTGTTTGCCTTCGCCGAAAGGCCTCTCATAATCTCTGCGTGTATTATTGTTTCCATTCGAAGCTCTCAGTTTTATAGGAAATGATGATTGAATATTATGAATATTAATAAAAGAGAACGAGACACGATAGGAATCATCGCGTACAGTTGTAAATGAAAGAACTGGTTCAGCACTCTCGTAGGTAGACTTTATTAAATCAACTCCGAGAGAATTGTATGAATATTTAGCAAAACAGTTAAAATTCTTCTTCTAAATTACAGTCTTCTATGCATATGGTATCTTCAATTATTTCTCTATAGTACAATTGTCAATAAAACACTTGATGAAGTCAATTTGCATTTCTTGTTTTACTGACTCCTTTTCAGAACTACTTTGGTGAATCGTTACGTAGATATTTATCAGTATCACTCGTTCTAACTTCCAACTCATGACGCTGTGGCAAGTGAGTGTGAGTCCTTTTAGCGATGGACTCAGTGTTAGTGTTGGATTAAGATTGGCTTCAAGTTACATCCATAGATCAATAATACAAATCAAGTTTTGCAAGTTTAGGTATAATAATATTAGATTTTAGATTTCCAATAGCCTATTTTATGTGGTTAGAATACTTGTTTAGACGTGGCCTGGATATTCTAGAATTTGAATTCGTTAGTGGGTACAGCTATTTTGAAAGCCAGAAGAAAAATGTCGATACATCAAAAGTATCTGCAGTGTAGAAAAAATATGCAAAATTTTGAGGCATTCGTAGAAATTGCGTGAAGACTAAATGCAGTCGTGCCAAATTATCTAAAATTTTAGATTCCTATCCCAAGCTTATTCCTGTTTGACTCGTTATGATAATACCAGTTCTTGATGTGTGACCGTGGGTTGTTAAAACCAAACTTCTGCATTTACACTTTCAGAAAGATGTTGTGCAGCATGATTCAATCTTTCAGTGCAATTAGCCTTTGATGGTCACTGCAATGGAGAAATATTATTTGAGAAGTATCTGTTAAACAATAAGCTGTCAAAAGACAATGGGCACATTCATTTGTCTTTTGTCATGATCGTAGTTCCTAGTTGCTGAAGATTCAATCCATCCGGAAGTGAATTGCTTATTACAATTAGAATGATTGAGCAAGAACCAAGGACAATGTCTTATTTGAGTGTTTGCCTTGCAATTCATTTCAGTTGTGTATGAGATAATTGACAAGTTGTTTTATCGTTTCATGCAATAAAAAAATTACTTATTGTGTTGTTATTGATCTTGCAGGATCTGCAAATACGAACGGACAAGCGCATCAAGTGAACAATCACCAGAACTCGAACTCGAACAATGTGCTTCCTAGCCCTGAGATGTACTGGAAGCCTGAACTTGGAGAAAGCAGTCCACCATCGATGTGTCTTCCTGGAAGTGGAGGACTCATTGGACGGCCTGGCAGCGAAGGTCCAGATGACCTGCGAGTCAACAACTTGGGACAACATCACCCAACCCAACCTCCAACTCCTACTTCCCTTTCATATGATGCTATTGCCAATGTTATTGCGTCCACTAAGAGTGCTGGTGCAAGTGCTTTCACTCCCATTCAAACGGTATTCGTAAATGTAATTTTATTTTGGTTCTTTCAGTTTTACACAATATTTATTCCAAGAATTTCGAAAGAGCAGCTTAACTAATTCGTTTTTTGTTTTTGTAGAGTGCGATGCTGCAACTCCCTTCAAATATGGGAGGCGGTGGAGCTCCAACAGGAAGAGCCTATTTGCCGTATGAGCCGCTGTCCTTCCAGAAAACAGGACACCATCAAATGTCAGCTATGGACATGAAATCTCCAGGAAATGCGTTCCCCAATCAACTCATCTCTCTTCATCAAATCCGAAACTATGCTCATCAACCCACCATGACACCAGAACACTTACTTGGCCTCAAAGATAAATAACATTATGACTTCTAACGATATTCCTGATGTGTAATGAGAATGCCATCAAATATCGACTTAGAATAGATTGAGAGTGTTTAAACGTAAAAGAGAGAAGTGAGATATAAGAAAACAATACACAAGCATTTGGTGTCGGTATAAAATTATGATAAATAGAAATAGATTCAACCTTCCCAACGACAAAATATGGTAGGAAATTGTATACAATGCCTCCGACTTAAAAGGATCTATTAACAATAATGATACAGCGATTAGTAAAATTAATTAGTTTAGATGAGCATTAAGCCAACATGTTATAAGCGTGTGTTTTAAGTTTTCAATTAAATGAACCGGTAACAATACTTAAATATTCTTCCATATTGTCTCTTCAAAGTTTGTGGTGGCTTGGTCGAATATATAATTGTTGTGCGTTAAATGATAAGAATATATACTCGAGTAGCTAGAGGTTTAATGTAAAGTGAAACAAAACCAAGAGAAGGAAACCAAAAAGACTTAGTAAGGGACATGACAAGAAACTTTTAAATTAACTTATGCGTAAATGGTGTCTCAAATTGTTCAAGATATTGTGTACTCATAGAATATGTAACTCCGCGTCTCAGCAAAATTGTTGGCAATGCTTCCCTTGTCAAATTAATAACTTTTGACATTGCTAAATTAACGAAATTACAGCCTTACAATGCAAAATGTGGTGTGCGTTTTTAATAAGATAGTGGAGATGGTTGGTAGAGTTTCTACAATTCTAAATTGTTTTTCTGATTTTCATGTCTGAATGAATTCTTAAACAAAATGTGTCTACTGTTAAATTGGCTAGGGTTTTTAATTGGGGTTTTTTACGAAAAAATAATTCAAGCTTAGATTGGGGTTTTCTATAAAATGTTTGTCTTAAAATTTAAAACTCGGACTGGCACTGACCATAAATCTGTGTACTTGTTGCAAATTTACGTTCCAATTGAAATTAACTAAAGACGGAATTGGAATTTTGTTTCAGTTTGGTTTACGGAAGCTTCCTGTGCTGATAACTTTTGAGACTGTTTATGGAAAAGTTTAGATTTGAAATGATCGTCCATCAATTTTTCTTTTGGTAGTTTTGAATTTCTTCCATATGTACTTTTTGCATTTTGATATGATTTTCTCTTACTTGTTTCTTCTGTACTTCGTAAAATATTTTGATATTATTTTTGTACACCGTACTACTTTACTATATACCCGTATTTCTGAAAGTGGAAGTTTCGAAAAGCTTTTCTGTCTGGAAATTTCACCTCTCTGGAGTGTATCTCAGGTCTGACACTATTTCAGGATTAAATAATTTGTTTGCGTGAAGAATTTACAGACTTATGTTTGTCATTATTGTCTCAGTAGTAGTGAGCGAGTTGTCTTATTTCAGTATTATCCTTAGAGGTACAGTTTTGGATCATTTGGTAAACTGCAATTTAACCGTAGAGAGATATTAAGTTTGTCGTAGAGCCAACCTTGATACAACAAGTCTATGCACAATTTCGGTCAATATTTCGATTAACATAAAATAGTGTGGAATGAATATTTGGTGTGAACCATTCATTATTATAATGTGATTTTAGCTGTTGAAATAATGAGTAGGAGATTTATCTACTTGTTCAAAGCAAATAGTAAAAATGATAAAGCTGTGTATCTCATTGTAATCACAAAGCGTAATAGTATATGTATATAAGCAAGCTATATTATAATATCGTAAAGTACGCGAAGAGCATTTGACCGGTGGCATTTATCTGTGTGCACCTTAAATACGATGTACCACTCATTCATAAATATTAATAGATATTTTATCCATCCAAACGAATGTACATAACTAATGATAAAAACCATAGACTAATTTTGAAATTTGTAAAGCGCTAGTTTATAACAGAGACTCACTTTTGTAACTTAATTGTTACTTTCGGATTTCCAGTTCCATATGATTGTAAATGTGTACTGTTTTACTCTACTTAGAAAAAGTAATTATTTAAGTGGCTAAGTAAGCAACTCCCGGCGAATATACCAAATTACCGATTTAAGAGTCATCAACTTTGACCCGGAATGAAGTGTCTCCAAAGAAGAGCCCCTTCCTGTGACTTCCATCCAAATTATCTGTACAAAACTACACAGTTTTGTTTTGACATTTCATTCAAGTATGAAACCTAATAACCGTTTGAAAGCTTTAATTAGAATTAGTAGCAGTAAAAGCAGAAAGATTTATTGTAGAGAGATGCGGTTTGTGTTATCGTGCAAGTGTCAGTGTTTTTAACCTTAATTTGTTTACATTCTACCCGGTTAGTTCTTTTTAGTCGAGTAAAGGAGAAGACTTGGTCATTTACAATATAAGTTAAACGTTAATTGATCATTAGTTAAGTGCGTTTCATGAAATAGTTGCATAATATGAAGTGTGTTTTTTACTCGTAAGATTTTTTGTACAGATGAGTTGACTTGAGTGTCCTCCTGTTTGTTTTTATTACTATTTTGTACAGTTCTATTTGAATGAGAGAAGTGTGTGTCTCTTTGTACGGATTCAATATATCATTTCCTTCAGCTTGTCACAATCGGCAGTTTAAGGCATAATAAGCTGTTAGCTGTTATCCCTCTAATGAAACAGAGAATTTATTCGTGTACATATAATAATAATAAACTGTTAATAGAACTCTACTAAGGTAGCTAGAAACACACCCGTGCATCAATAATAATGGAAGGAATATGCATTTATTCAAATAGAGCGAGCGCTAGATTGTGAGTTAAAGTAAAGGATTAATAATATTTTGTGAAACAATCTGACCAAAATTACTAATGATGTCATGATAAAGTGTGAACTAAAAGCATTGGTGAGAAAAGCTTTACATTTTGATCATCCTGTGGGACTTCCGCAGGATTAGTAGTGCTAGTGTAGCCCTATGAAATATTGGTTTCTAGTAGATAATTAAATATACACACTAACAATAATCTGACGTCTGCTGATGTAAAAGCAAGCAAATTAAATGTGAAGACACATAAATTCGCAGTGAAATCAATGAAGCAAATAACACTTTAAAAAATGATTTATTAGTTTACCATGTTATTGTACTATCTGATGTTGGAAAATGGTAGCTGCAAAAATAAATCTTCGTTGGGCGCACGTGAATTTTGTTGGAATGAAAGTTGAAAGATAAAACAGATAGAAGAAAAATACGTTGTTCATTCAATGGTAACTATTGATGATGAGTACAGCTGGAACACAATTCAACATTAATTTTGACTTTAGTTAGTCTTCTTATGTAATTAGATGTTATTCATTAAGTAGTATATAGCGTATACATTGAATATTGAATAATAATGAATAAAAATGATGATTGAGTATACATTAGTTTCTTCTAATTCATTTTAATTGCATAGTGGCAGCGAGTTTTAATCCGAAAGGAAGAATTTCTTTGGGGAAAAGGAATTGTTCCGCTCATTAGTGTGGATTCGAAGGACTCAGCTACTTAAGACTTAAGAGATTTTCAATTACCAGGCTGGCTACTCAAAACTCAAATGCAGAAATGTCGGATCCTTTTAGACTTTCAGCTCTTTTAATCTGCTGGTGCTGGTAATGAGACATTAATTTAGGGGATCATGTAGGAGTTCGAATTCCATCAACTTTTCCAATTAAATGCGAAACTCAAAGGAAAGTGGTTGGAGGGTGAGATTGTGAGATGTTCGTCAGATCAAGAGAGGCTGGAATTTGATACGCCACAGTCATAAATAAAACATACTGTAGATTGCTCAAAGAAACCCTTTCTTATTCAGTCGTTTCTGCAGGGTGAGTGGCAAATCATCTCGAGATAGTATTTATAGTCGAGTGAATAAGAACCTTTCCTGCAAGGGTTGATAGTTGATATCAGTTCTAAAAGTGGCCCTAGGGAGGCTAAATTAATGCAAGGTTATTTAAATCCCCTTTCTGAAGATTCCTTCATGGATAGTTGGACTCTGAGGAATGGCAACGAATATGGAGATCTTTACATCATAGCGTTCTGAGCATATGTACTTAGGTTTAATATAACTGAGAGAAGAACACTCAATTAAGATGCGTTTCATGTTCTCCTGTATCGTACTAAATTAAAGGATAGCTTACACTCGCATGAAATCAACCCCTATGTTCAAAAATCCTTTTGTAGCCTAAGGAGAATGAAATTTGATTCAAAGGCTAGAGTAACACGGAAGGGGAGGGTGGTGTTATGAGAAATCCCTTCGTTTTCATAATTAGAAACGGGTACAAGAGTAATTTAAAGGATAGGAATTCATGGTAATGGTTATTGTAACCAGGTAGTAATGATTTTGACGAAATCAGTCGAGTCAGAGTTCAGAAAGTGACTCTTCAATGGAAATATACACTAGGACTGAACACACTAGGTGCATTTCTGTTGCCTCACTAATAAAATCATACTCAAATGTCGATATGACTTAATTGAAAAAACCAAGCAAAGCTGGTGCGCAGAATTTTTTGGTGGATTCGAAGAGTGGATAGTCGCTTGATAGCGTCAAATTCAAAGCTGCAATAATTGATTTACAGTTTTCCAAATATACGTTTAAACCCATAGATAACAAATGTCGCCATTTGAACATGGAAATGCAGCGTAAAATCAGTTACAGATTAACTAAAGAATGTAATAGTAACTATACTTCTGTACGTAAAATAATCTGTGCGATGCAAACGGACTTAATCTGAAAATGGAAATGGTCGCCAGGAAGGCGAGAGGAGAGTAAATTGACATTTTTGCATTTAAAATGGACACAAAACGAGTCTAAATAAATTTTACGAGTTTTGAATCCACCCTACTCCTGTTTTTGACTTGATAAATGTCAAATTGAGTCGGAAATAAAGTTTGGTTCGACTCTAGTCCCTAATAGACATAAATTACGTAGTCGTGTCTGTCAGGTTCCCTTGATTCCTTTTCAGACGACTAATTCCGCTTGACTTTCCCCCTCCCAAATTGTGTTCGTTTATTGAAATTCTTTCCCATCTGCATGTTTAGAATAGGCATGAATTTGGGTCCAAAATTGGACATTTATTTTTCTCCTCATGGGGGAAATAGGGTAAAGTTTCGTTTAAGAAAAGTAGTCATTTGAAGGTGGGGAGGAGAGGGAAAGGGGACGGAGGAAAGGAAGATGAGAGCCTGTAGGCGAGATTTCCTTTAAAAGATGAAGGACAGACGGGTGAGCGGTAATAGTGGTTGTGGGTTTTAAGTCTATGAAGGATTGCGAGCAAAGAGAAAGTTGGAAATTGGAAGCCTTTGGCTTTGCATAAGTTTTGTGGTGGAGGGAGTTGTAGAAGAGCCTACTTTATTTTCCTTGACTTGACTTCTCCAGAAAGGAAGGATGATGGAATTCCGGTTCTGGACGGAATAAATTAAAGTTTTCTCTCCAGGAAAGAGATGAGAGAGAGAGAGAGAGAGTCCTGGAGGAGATGAGAAAGTATTTACATACTTCCACCCAAAAGCACTTCATGTATTTGAATTAGAATTCTATTCAGGTTTCATTTACATCCACTGACTCCACAGACTCGCGTCCCTCTTTATAGAATCGAGTCGATCGGAAGAGAAGAGAATAATGACTTGGCTCACAGTCCAATAAGAAGACGACCGTCTCACTTTCACTCCCCGGGGAAATGAGGAGCAATAGGAAGTGACTTAAATCTTACTCTCAGCTTGAGACGACTTTCTTCGACTCTCTACACACACAACCTACTGTTTCACATTAAGCTTTTACCATCAATGAGAAATTAGATTTACTGCTTATCCAACCAAGTCTACATTTTCTTGGAACAATTTTGATTCTGCGTTTTATCTCCACAATTCCAGCTTCTGTAGAAATACTCATTTTACTTTTCCACTGAAGAATGTTTAAATATTTCATTTTCCTTTAAAGCCAATCGCATATTGTGTACATGGGAAGTAGTGGATCATAAATATGCGCCAATACAAAGGGCACATGTGTTCTTGTTGATTCATTATTTTTGATCTTGCAGTTTTGTTATTAAGAAGACTCCCCGGCCCCGGTTTTTATTGTCCGTCCATATAATTCTCGGAGGCTCGGAGGCAGTCCGTAATTCCAGAAGCTGAAATGTGAATTTACAAAGGGTGTAATTTTCCCATTAAATTGACGTAATAGAGAGGAAATTATTTGAAGAGCTCCATCAGACTTGCCCTGATTATGTACTTTTTGAATTACATCTCTGCTCAGCTCTCTGATGGCTGTGGCAAGAAGGTTGTCTGCTTCATCGTGTATAGTTACATCTGTTGAACTGCCGACCGTAATAGTTCGCGAATGAAGTTCGCATTAGCATCAAAATTAAGTAACCTGTTTGGTCGCTCATGTGGACCTGTTATAGGATACATAACTTTCTGTTTTCGACTCTAACAATAACTTATGAGGCGAATATAACCTCCGGGAATGGAGTTGGAAGGTCTAACCAGCCTCTTATAGGACTTCACGATTTCCATAAAGTTTTGCAAAAGAAGGTAGTAAACCAGGGAATGAACACATATGGCTCTCGTCCGTGTAAAATTTATAGAGTTAATTAAAGTAGACAAAATAAAGGATAAGTACAGAGGACTACAGAAGAGGCGAGAGAAGGAGTGGAAAGCAAGGCAATAAGGGTGCATGGCTGTGTGAGACTATTGCACAACGATCTTTAATTTCTAATATAATGACTTTTCTATAGGGAAGCATGTAGAATTCATTGTCTACGCTCCGTAGACCGTTCTAGTACATCAAATGTGGCAATGTAGAATAAAAGACATGCGAGTTAGGAGTCGAAATAATGCTGTGAAATAAAGATAATAGATCCATAACAGTCTCAGATAATTTCTTGGCTATGATGAAGATGGCCTATTATTCTCAACACTACTTACATCCTCATGTCATCCAGTGAGCTTTTAACATTACCACATAAATTCCCAGATTAAACCGTGTGACTATTATTTGCCTCGTTACAGAAGAAGTCTAAAATCTTCCATGAACAACTTTCCAGCTTTTCCTTCAGCATTCATTAATGTGTGTGAGTGTGAGTGTGTGTGTGGATGAAATTTTGGTTGAGAAGCTCTATAATTGTAATGATACTGTTGGTGGGTAGAAGAGCTTCATGCCTCACTTAGTGTGATAAATACCACCTTGCCTTTATTAATGATTTTACTACTGGATTACTCATTCACTGTGCAGAACTGCAGACTATTGTGGCTTCACAAACTCTATTAGAAGAATCTAGATGAAAGAAAACACGTGTAAAATGTTGTTGCGTATTTCATACTAGGAAAATGTATCCTATGAATTCCTATGAAAGAACTCTGTTGAAGCTGTGCTGGGTTCACAGGCTTTGCAGTTGGTTGCGTAGTGAGTTATAATTCACAAGAACCTGCATCTTCACTAATATGAGAAACTACGAGATGTGTAAGAGTGTAAGATAAGTATTAGAAATGAGCATTAGTGCGAATACCACACCGGAAATCCTCAGGATTTCTGTTGTAGGAATTCTTCTACACGAAAAGTGTATTTTAAAGTGTGTAACTTTCAGGTAAAAACTACCTCAAGCTCCAAACCAACATTTTCCTGCAATGTAGTCGTTATTTTTATAACCTTTGGTCATTACAACGAGTAAAGGGAATCATAATCATTAAGGCTACATGTTACAATTCTAGATTTTTTGTTGCAAAAATTATTTCTCCCTGCTTTTCATTGAAATCTTTTAAGGCTTGTAAAAAGTAGATACTCTCCACTGCAACTAGTAGTTTATCGTACAACCCTGGCTAGACCCATGCTACCTGAGTTATACGTATATTTGAATATACGTATAACTCAAATTCGAATATACGAATCATTCAAATTGTTTTTTTTAAATAAAGTGACGTCTTGGACCTCCAAAATTCACCTAATTCCATTTTCAGAACGATTAGAGTTGCTGAAGAGCTTCGTTAACAAGCCAATCAACTGAATCAACACGGCTTATCCATGCTAAAATAGTAAAAACAGCCAGCAGATGTTTCGTTGCTTTGTGTGATTCGTGAAACGGTTTAATTCTGATTTTTAAATTTATTTGAGATCGGTTCCCAGGCTCCTTGAGTTCAATTACTAACTGATGAGACCACAGGTGTCTACAATTTTGACATATGTCCTTCCAATATTTCAACTCAAAAGCCTGTCATCTGCAATCAGCAACAAAGACTTAAGAGGCTGCTAAATTGATATAATTATGGATATTTAAAAATGCATATACTCTGCGCAACACCGTCTCATTGCAAGACAGAAGGAAGATGAGCAAAGATTTGGTGAGAACCTCACAACAACATCTTTCGCTCTTTCCATAATCTCAATACAATCTTCCTTTCGTCTCACCTTTCTCGCTCTACATATGACTTGTTACTCACACACAGACGTACGTGAGTGTAATTAAATCAAACAGCAATTAAAAGCTACGCCTACAGCTTTAAGTGTTTAATCTCTCTGTCCAATTCTCTGTAGTTTTTACCCCAATTAGAGGATGATAAATGTTTCGTTAAAAGTACAACACTAACAAAAAGAGTTTGGTTGATCTTAGAAAGCAATTACGATATCTGCAGGGGAGCAGCAGTAATTGATCTCATTTCGTGTCTCATGACATTTCCCATTCTACAAGATGTAGTTTCGTGGTACTCACATTATTAACAACCGAAATTGACATTCGAACATAAGTGATTAGGAAGACAGAAGGTACCTCCGCCTCCAAACACCTCGTTGTCTAACCTTTTACTTCATCCCTATTTCACAAACCACTTGTACACCAGTGAATAGCAATTATTTATTTGCATACTGTGTAATAATTTCTCTCGGAGCAATAAAAGGTTTTAGAATGATCATGCAATTCGTTTTATCGCTTAAATTCAGCCGCTCAGAAGTGTTTTTAGACGCGTTATTCTTATCAATGTTGGATCAGATGTCATTCGGGTGTCGATACCAATATGCCAGCAGATCATCAGCTTCATGTCAAATTGCAATTTGTACTGTGAAACTTGATCTACTCTTGGCTCAGAAATTGAAAAGGAATCAATCTCAGTCTGCAAAGAACGCGAACGGAGTTTGCTGCGCTTATGATAATAAAATTTTGTGCTGAGGGATTATACTAACAGTTGACAATCATGGATTACAATTTTTGTTTTACGCACACATCTTGACTGCATCTGAATAAGCTGCAGTTTCATATTAAATTGATCCCTGAGACAGGTTTGATGCTAATAAGCTCGTTAACAAAGTTATGTGTATTTTTCTAGAGCCATAAAAATGACATGGACACTCGTCAGATGTGACCTGATGGGACTTTGAAAATGTCGAAATGAGCAACTGAAAATACCCAAGTCGTCATTGTTTTGTGCATGTGCGTGCTGTTGTTTACGAGAAACCTATTACTGCTCACTCATAAATGTTGGTGAAGTTATTACTATCCTTACGACAGTTTTGGATACTCGATATCCCAATAAATACGCTCAGACTGGGAGATCTTCCTCCTGATTTTTATCGAAAACAATTTATTTGCAATTCCCTTAGCCTCTCCACCTGGTCGTAACTGACCAAGTTGAAAAGGATTCGTTAACCGTGCATATCTGATCTGGATGAAACATTAAATGGACAAGTTGTAAAAAGGAGCCAAGCGTGGGAAACTTTTCTAATTTTCTTCGATTTCTCATAGATGTTTGCGTGCATTCAAACCAGTTTTGCGAGTCTTGGTTTTGTTGTTTCTTCTCTCTCATCTTCTGTTGAATGATTTAAGTGTTTAGTTCGAATACACATTCAACTCCCTATCTCCATCATCCAACAGTTTCCTTCTGGACCACTGTAACTGCTGTGTGTGCCTTCTTCTACTACACGACGGAATCAAATTACCCTGATGCTACTAAAAGAAAATACAACAATTAATTGCTAAATGATCTAAATAATTAAATGCAATCTTAATGTCCATATCGCTTGACAGCGTATGAAACTAGATGACAATAATATAATGTGTTATGTTTCTGGATTCTTATTCTAGTTTTAGGCTCTCCTAATGTTGTAATAATTGCAAAGACTGAGGAGTACTCGGTGAATCCAACCCTCGCGTTACGGGAAGCCCAAGTTGATCCCATTTTTACAAAGTGATCGCAGCAGTCTACGATTGTCTGGATTTTTATGCATCAATCACCGAAGGTGGTACGATGCATTTGGTAATTTTTCACTATATGACTTTTAATTTTTCTCGTCAAACAACTTTCATCAATTGCAGTCTTCGTTTGCTACAGGTTACCTGCAAATAAATGCAGGCAATGGAGATGTTTTTCCAATCTCTACAGACTGACCCTACTGCAAACATTCTCTAGTGTGGATGATTGAATAATAACTGGCTATAGAGGATTGAATGGAGTACATGATGATGATGAATTTATATAAGAACAATACTCTCTAATCCATTTGTACTAGCTTTTACATAGTGTGTAAGTCTACGCTTTCAAGGCAGATCAATAAAAAACCTAATACAACTGTGAATCACAGTGAGAGAGTTTTTAAAAGTTTTTAAAAATCTGTTGTAAACTTGATTGGTAGGATAGATGCAGTTTTTTAAAAACTACCTCAACACTCAGAGATGTAATTTTAACGGGAAGGACAGTCGACTCAATAGCTTGCAGTTACTGGCATGGCCAACGAACTTTGGCAGTCTACTGTCTAGACTAAAATAACGTGAGGACAGATTATGTTAATTCAGGTGAAGTACTTTCCTAGCTGTAACTGATTTTAACAGATTCGCAGACGACTGGTTAGTGTGTCTTATTCTTCTTGAGTGAGCTTCAGTTCAATTTAAATCTCGGGAGGATTAAAACTACAAATTGTGAAGTTATGAATTCACCAAGCTGAAGAATTCACTTAAGTTGTGTTACAGTGAGTTATTTTAAACACCGGAGTCATCAGACTATATAAAGTTTAATTTTTTTGGTGTAAAGCAAGTGTTGAACCCATTGTTAAACTGTGAAGGTATTTTGATACTTGGTGCGTTGTGTCTTCTGACTTCAAGAGTTGTTCCACGTGCGTGTATTTCGTGGCTAGAAATATACGCGTTCATGTTTGCGTACTCTCTGAAGCGTTTAAAATGCTAAAAAACCAATTAAGTTGTTACATAGTGCTTCGGAATTCGGAATGAAGTACATTAAAGCCTGTCTTTTAAAATGCCCATAAAAAATAAAATTCAGCCTTAGACAGATTGAGGATTAAAGATCTATGCATGTTTAAGATGGGTTAACTGAAGAATTTTGTGTATAAGAGTATTTGCTGAGAACAGGAAGTCACATTCTGCTTTCACACTGCTGAGGGCTGAGCTTCAGCGGATATTGGAGATTGCAGTTAAAACGCGTGTTTGAATGAGCTGATAAAAACACACACACAATGCGATGTTATTTCACATTCACTAAAAAGTGAGGACTTGCAACATTTTCAAGATTAAATATACATTCTTCCCTCGCCGTAGCTTTCATAGAGAAAAGCATAATTACGAAGTATGAAGCTAACTTTATCTTTCTGCGAATCTTCCCCTGTCAAACAAATTTCGCCATAATTTGGAATGAAGATTTCCTTATCACTTGAAAATCACAGGAGGCAATTAAACCAGTCTTGAAGAAGGAGCCACACTACGATAAAAGTTACTTCTCCCCTAGAGAATGAAAATACCTGTTGTGGAGTTGTTTACGGCTACACTGAGAAGTTAATTTTATACTCTTTAAGGTTAGCCAGCTAAGGACACGAACCATCTTTCCCTATGAAAGAATCGACGACCTCCTGAATCGTAACTCGTGGATCATCTTTAAGCTTTATGATGCTAATTTCCTCTCCTCTATCCTTATTACTGAACGAGTTACAAATCAAGTACTAAGTAGCAGCAATTCCAGAATTTCGGCCAATCATTCTTCTAAGTCTGTAGTCTCATAATTACACTAATTAGCCTATGACTCCATGAGCTTCATGAGTTTTAAGCATTAGCCCTGATTTGCCGTTTAGATTAAGACGAATAAGAACTATAACATCCTAAATATGTACAAGAATCAAGTATACTTTATAATGTACTACAGCCTTGGAGTTACTGGAGCACTCAATTTTTAACAAGAACTGTGATTACCTACGTGGCTTCTAATTTATTACTCATTAATTCCCAAATACACGGATATATTGTTTGCCTGTGTGTCTTTCATTACGTGGCTCCAGTAATAGTCTCTCCACTACAAATGTAGACGAAACGAATTCTACTTTCGCTCCGCTAAAGAAAGCGCCCACCGTACATAACAACTATACAATAAGATTGGAGGAAATGAAGCACTCACTTTCAGAGACTCGAATAAGTTTCTGTAAAGTCTTCTTAAGTAGGAAACTCCATGAGGAGAACATGCATGAAATTCATTTTCGTCAATCTTAAACAGTTGTAGTCTTAAAGTTCTAATTTTGAAGATTAAAGTTCTTACAAAAGGGCTGCTAGAGAATAATGAGAAAACTTTCCTCTCCTTTCGCGTTCCTCACTCATTGTCTTCAGCTATGTGGAAGGGAGTTTTAGTAGTTTTAGTTTTAGTATTTAATTACAAAGACTGTGAAGGAAAATAAAACTAAAGTAGGAGGCGTAAAAGCTCATTTCTCCCCCTGGTTTTAATTTCGTAATGAAAACGTCAATGTAAGAGGATTAGTTCACGAGTACTTTCTCTCGCTTCTCCTCAACTTTTGTGAGAAGTTTTGTATTATTGAATTTCTCCTGCTTGAGAGATTTCGCTCGAGGTAAATCATGAACCAAATAGAAAAGCCTCTCAAGTCACTTCCAAAGTGGAAGAGTTTCGAGAGAGGAATTTGATTACACCTCACACAAAATACCCCGGGGAAGTCTGGCAGCTCGATACGGATATTCCGTTCGTCGCCATATATGCAGAAGTACTCTGAGATAAAATAAATTTCACGTTTTATTAGCATAAAGAAAGTACCAAAAACTTTCTACGTTTACTGGAGAAAGTTGCCCAATTGTCTACCAACTACTGCACCATAAGACGCCGCTGCTGAACTTTAGTGTTACTAAATATTTAACTACTTATAATATTGTAGCCAAAAACACAATAAGGGTTAACTTACATATAAAAACAATGAAGCATGTAGAAACCATTTTCGAAAAAAATAACTTTAAGTGATAACTGCAAAAAATACTTGGCCAGTTGCATGCGAAGCTAACAAATCTGATGAAGAAAGGCTGACTTACGACATAAATCTGTTTGGGCTATAAGAAAGTTAATGAAAAAGGTGTAGCAAAGAAATATTGAGAGCATTAAGGGAAGGCATTTATTTTGTAGTGAGAAAGTAATGAAGTAGCGGTTTTGGTGGAGACGATCGATAAAAGTCGATTAAGCAAAAGGCACGTTTTCAAAAGAAGGACGCGAGAGAGAGAGAGGGAGACGGGAGAAATGTATCAAAGAAGGAAATTCCTTTGGAAATGGTGTTCGTGATGAATAAGTATTTGTTGGTAGCGGTGGTGGCATTTCCATCCAACCCGGATATTTCTAAGGGAAACGACCCTCTCAAACTCTCTCTAGAGAAAGTGGTGGCGGTGGTGGATGTGCTTATAAAATATAAAACACCCGGGTAGCTACAGGAAAAGTATATGCGAAGCATAAGGAAAGAGAAAGAGTCTTTGATGTAAAGGAAAGTAATGGCTGCATTGGAAAATATTGATCTTCTCCCGTCGTTATATGCTCCTGCTTTAATTTCCTCCGGGTTTTTTCCAGGCAGGAAAAAGGACTAGAAAATGGAGTCGCACGAAGTCCTCGGTGGAATCTCTTTTTAGTGGCTTCGCAGCAACTTTCCCATCTTCCAGACATGTTTCATCCCGAGTATGCATACTTCTCAAATATCGCGTGTCCTATTAGGAGGAGTGTATAATGCAGAGATGGAAAGTATATCATGAAGATCATTCATACTCTACACTCTCAGTCAACCTACACTCAACCAACAAACTTATTATGCGGTTGTTCTATGGACCCAAACATCTGAAAAGTTTCGAAATGCTAAGGATCCGACTGATGTGTACGCATTGTACCGGGAGGGAAAGCATTATGGATGCGGGAACTTGGACGGAAGCTTGGAAGCCTTGCAAAACTGTGGAGAATGGAGAAATATCAAACTTTTCAACGATGGCTGACTGCTCCCCTCGCCTACCTCTTGTCCTTAATATTACGGACTTTTTACGGATCTCTCTCTCTCTCTCTCCTATAGCCAACTGAGATATACGGAGAGAGAGACAGCCCGTACAGCAGCCCTCTTTCCCCGGGTATTTTCTGAGTAAAAAGACTTACACAGAACATGGGATGCTCCGATGCTCGTGCTCATCTAGAGAGGAGATAAGACTACTCTACCGTAGAAAGAATGGAGTTCAGAATGCGGAGCTCCAGCAACCCTGAAGTCTGGATGATGAAGGTGGAGAACCCGAATTCGGATTGGAAAAAGTGGGTGGCCTACACTCCTTTTCCAGTGTATTCAGCCATCTTCCCTGGAATTCGGATGCGCCGAAAAATGCGCTAAGGAAAGGTAAAACATCTTCTCCCCTCAACCAGCTCTGAGCACAAGATTTCCTTCCTTTGCACTTTACAAATTATCGAGTATTGATTTCCACATCGCAGCCATTACTCTTTTCTTGCACACAGACGACGGTTACAGCTCGTCTGTCCCTAACACATCTGCTTCTATCTTAATAAGGTCAAGCGTGTGACAAAAAATCGTATAGATTCAGATGAGAAATTATACTGAAACGGTAATCTTTTATGTAAGAAAGACTAAAAAATCAAAAACAGGATGACAGGAATGGTCAGCTGTGATGCTGTGAATGTAGAATAAGTTCAGAGGACTGCAAGCAGCCGTAATTGAAAATACACACACACACATACGTAAATGTGTGTGTGTGTGTGAACTAAATATAACTCAACTGTGTATTCTACTATGATACGCACGGGACGTGTAAACAAATCGGAGGGATATGAATCCCACTTTATGTCTGGTCAGTTGAATGAAAGTCCAGTGGAGAAATCAAGTTCAATGTTACACGAAAGTACCCTACGGATAAAGTTTGTTCCCATACTCAACTCCTCGTGGTACACACACAATTGGGTGGCTATTATTCTATCGAACTCGGACAGTAGGAATTCGTGTCCATAATCCAACGGAACTCTCTCTCTCTCTCTCACTCAGAATAAAAGCCTTATGCTCTTGAGACCTTTGATCTCTGAAAGCTCTGCAAGGAACTGGACATGCAACATGTGTGTGTGTGCAGGATAATGAAATCTGAATCAAACCTCTCCAATCTATCTACTATATATGTATTTGTTCGTTGGTATGAATGTCAGACAGAGTAAATTAACGATGAGAAGGTTGGATTTCGGTAACACGAACACCTCAAGGATAAATGGATATTAATGAAACTAGTTCACAAAACTGATACGTCATTCAGAAGACCGGATTTAAGTGCAATTTCTTGCATTTCCCATATCAAGTTGAGGAAGTTGATGAGAACAGGAATATTATAAATAGAAGGGTTACATTACGATTGAGAGACAGTTTGGGCAAACACGGGCAAGGTGAATGGAACGGGAGGGTGATTCTTGTGGGAAACTACCTGTGCTCATTTGTCCGTCGGAGTGGACGACAACACACTTGTTTTTGAAAGAAAGACTCATCCCAGACTCACGTCCGAGACTTGATCCTTACCGGAGCATTCTTGTTGGATGGGGTTAAAATGATACGCGATAAATAATGAAACGAGATACTCTCCGTCCACTCTCTCTCTCTCTTAGGACTCGTGTGAAAATTTCCTAAAATCGCGTCTTCTTCTACTGGATAAACCAGTTTTGATTCTATTGATTCCGTACACATCACAAAAATTTGGTCTTTCCCAAAAATCTCTGAGAATTTTTCTTCCTTGTGGAGGAACGCGCTGAGACCGGTTTCTTGTGTTTGCATCGTTTAGATGGGCACGTATCCCGTTCCCAAGCTAAAGCCGATATCCGATGATGATGACGATGTGTCCCACTTGCAACAAAAATTCAATTGATCCATTCAAGCCCAGTTTGGTTTTTTAAGAGGTTTCTTCACGTCTACCTTGACCGGCTATTAGAAATGATATTTTTATCTCTCCAGTTCCGTTATGATTATGGATACAGAGTAATTCTATCCCCATTCATTTACAAGTTAAAAATAAAAGGCTTATTTCTTAGATGTTAATTCAATGAAGATCCACTTTTTCATTCTTTCAATTTCTCTCCTTTCCTTCACGACCCTTCCTTCCGTTTGTCTTTTCTTCCCGTCCCGTTAATCCGATTTTTTTATTTCCTCCAGTGACCAATCCTGAATCCTTAAAGTATTTCTTTTCGTCCTAACTCCGCCTTGGGATTCACTTAGATTTCATAAAGATCCTGTGCTACTAATAATCCTTGGATGACTTCGGATGACCGATTCCGGTGTTACGAAAACTACTTTTACGAAATATTTTTCTTCTCACCATACCTGATTTCTTTTTCGGAGCAGCAGCAAGTCCGCTATCACTCAACTGATACGTCTTATTGATCCATCGACCAAGTTATATAAAATAGTTCTCTAGTAGTATTCGTGTGTACCTTCTTTTGTTGATACCCAATAACCGGTATTTGCTGATCATACTGAACTCAAAATTTTTATAGCTTCTCATTGAAAAGCAAGCAATTTTATTGCACACGTGCATAGTGCAAGCAAAAGTGATAGTTTTTACACAGTGACATAGAAAATAGTGCAAACTTGAAAAATTCAGAAGCATTCCGTTGTTTATAATTTAGTGAAGAAGAATTTTATTCAAGTTCTGGAAAATTTTAATTGAATTTCACTTCAGAGCTCGTACAAGACACAAACAATAGTTTCATTTGTTTCACTCTTGAGGATAATCAAAAACTGCCTTCATTAATCCTAATTAGTTAGTTTGATTAAGTTGATTGGAACTTTTACAGTGTAGAAATAAGGAATAAAAATAAGTTAGCGAAGATGTACTTGGTGCACAATGCAGCTCACCATCATCACGCAGCCATGGCTGTTCATCACCAACATCAGTATCACCATCCCACGCCTCCTTCCATGGATTTCTCCCAGGTAAGAAATATATTTGTTTTTGTATTCTGCATTTTTGCAACCCTAATTGGTGGTTAATGATGCAACCCCAGAGGTAGTGTTGAAGTTGTTTATCAAAGTGCATATTTTAGAGTTTGAAAAGTTTGAAATGTTTATATGACAAGATGACAATGATTGATAAATTCTCCACCCCATTCCTATTAATAACATCAGAAGTTAAAGAGGTAAACCTGTAGGGACCGGAAAAAACATGGAAGACTACTACGAATGCATCCTGTCATTTTTATTTTGCACTTCGGTTTGCCAGATGTCTGCAAAATTTGCATGGGAAGAGGAAGGCGTTACTGAGTTAAACAAATAATCGTAATTGATCGACGGCACATTCATAAACAGAAATTACTACCAGTTCGTGAGAATCGTACGGTGCGCTGAATCGTAGTTTCGTAGTATACGAGACTCCTTCTTATTCTTCACTTCTTTTTCTCTACACGAGTGACTCGTATTTGCTCTGCAAATTTAATGCACAACGACACCCTGTCGGCCGGAAGAACGCCCATCTCTAAGCACGAAATAGTAGACACCCACTAAGTGACTTACACTGTAATTTGCAATTACCCCGTCTATTTCATTCCTTGTTATTTATTAAGTGCTTCCTTTGACAATTTATTTCTAAAGATGCTCTTTCATTCATACCTTATTCCTTTAATGCTAACAATCATCCTTCAGACAACTAAATTAAATACGGAGTTTATGAACATATTTAACTGCAAGGGTATTCTACGGTCTTCAGCTTAAATCATACTCTACTTACGCTTACTTAATTGCTTGCACAAGGCCTGGTATAAGACTTAATAATAAAAAGTACCTGTACGAACGAACAGCTTAAAGCTTTGGGGAATAACTTTTCTTAAAGTGCAAACAGAAAGGATTGCGTGTGAATGTGAATCCATTGCATAACATACATAGTTGTATCATTTGAATTTATACACGGATTCCGGTATTTGATAAGGGTTGCTTATTTTAATGCATTTCTTCCATTTTTATCAACCCAAGTGCATAGCATTTGATTAAGTTGATAAAATTATATTGCGCTTGGAATTTCACATGTGAGAGAATTTGTCCGTTTGAGCGAATTTAATTAGATTCTCTTGGCATAAAATGCTCTGTGTGTGTGTGTATACACTCACATTATTGTTCTCGTCTTCCGATGACCCTGTAGTGACTTAACACAATGCACATGGATGCTATTAAAAGTAGAAATTCAAGTTGCAGTAGTGGGTGATTCAGTTTATTGTTCTTATGCAACTTGAATAAATGTACGTTCTGTGATAATGATCTGTTGCGGAATCAGTCGATAAGGTCAGTGATGCTCCACGAAAGCTACGGTGGGGTTGGTCTCCTCGTTTATCATAGTGCAATCTACAATCAATGTGAGAGAGATGAAAAACGTGTCTTGAAATTTGGCAAGGTTGTTAGGTGTTTTAACCAATACTTAATGTTTTTTGTGGTGCAATTAAGCCCCCGTCTATAAGTCCAATTTAACCAGAGTGGTAGTTGGAACTCATTCGAAGAACTGCATTTCCATCTGGCTTACTTTTCCCACGGTCTGTAGAGTAATTCGCAAACTTCATCATTATTATCATCATCTGCCAGAGACCTGCATAAGCCGGTGCACCAGACTCCTTTTAATTTTTATTCTTCGATTGGTCACTTGTACTCTTACACAACTTCTTAGTGTATGTGTAAAATTCAATAAACCAGGTGGACAACTAAGCAGAGTGCATCAGACATGTAAATTAATACGCTCAAGATCAGGTTTTTCGTGAACCTGGCCAGGAGAATCGCACTGACTGATCAATGGTCATTTATCATTTGTGTCAATTTAGTGCACTACAGTATACACAATCGTCGAACACAACTAGTGTGTCTGTTCACGGGTTTTCCTTATAACTGCCTCTTTAACCTTTCAAAACCAAGTTTTTATGTCTCCGTAATGATAACATTGTGTACTCTCTTTACGTGTCTCATCACACTCCAGAAATGAGATTCACTTCAACCATCACTCAATCTCTCTCCCTACAAATCAATTCACCCAAATATCAATAACTTTCCGTTTGATTTACTTCCACTTCTCTCTCTCTCTCTCTAATTTAATAGGCACGCAGAGGGAAGGGAATATTATATTCAATCTTATGCAAAACTTTCTTCAACTTTCCCCATCTTATTTGAATAAGAGATGCCTCAGTAGTTTCTTCGTCTCTCTCCCCTTTTCAACTTCCCTACAAAACTTCTGCTAATATTTTACTTGGGGAACTTTATCCTCCAGATTGTTCCTAAAAGTGGAAGAGAATATAACATCCACGCCCATCGAATGTATAGTGAAGACTTCTAAAGCCTCACAGTGTGTTAAAACTTTCCAATGGATTTCAATTTAGACTCTCGTCTTCAACTTGGAAAAGTAATTAAGAAAAGGGTAATTAATGAAAGGGCTTGAGAGTCCGGGCTTTCAATTTCATCTCGCTGAACTCAGAGCTAATGCAACTATTTTACTTTCATCGGAAAGAGAAGTAGGCCTATGGTCTTCGTTCATTAATTCTCTTACAAATTCTTTGTGTAAGACTTACGAGCTAAATTATAAGGGAAAGTGTAGTGTACCATTAGATGCGCTGCTCAAACTAATTCTGTCTAGAAACTTCAAAGAAGAAAAGCTAAAACGCGTACCCCCCTTTTACTTTACATATTTACATTTCTAATAGGTCTTTCAGATTGAGACAGCTTCTTAAGACTTAATGATTAATGACGGGCTCTACAAGATCCACTAGAGGATAGAGACAGACTATACAGAGTTGGTTGAGAAAGCCTGCTGGTTGCTACTTTACGAGTGGAGGAAGCAGGCAGCTACAAAATTTTGAAGGATTCTAAAATAATTACAAAAGCTTTCGTTCCTTCGGTTTGAATAACTATTCATGAAATCTCATTAACAATTTTCGAAGATCGTATAAGTGTATGTATACGGGTGGGCTGAGCATAGAAGCCTAAAGTTGTAATGTACGTGAGCATGTGACGCAAGTTGTGAAACGAGGATGGATTTCACTGGTAGGAACCGCACATACAAACTTTCTCCGAAAATCTTGATTGCTTGGAGTAGATGGAAATGTCATGTAAATACGTAGGTGGTAAAAGGAATAGAAGATGGGAGGTAATAAAAGACGAAGCCATTAGTTTTTGGCTCCTCTTTCACTTTAGTCGGGTCTTCTGTGATGAACTTTTCCTTCAACTCCCATATATTTTCCCTGGAGGAGTTGTGTGAGAACTCATCACAGAAGTTTTCCATTTGCGTCTAATTTCCCTTTGAATTCTGTGAGACAGCTTCCCACCACGCGATGATGTTGAATGCTGACGAAGTCTATCCTCAAGTTATTTCAAAATTACTTACTTTGAAGGTGATAGAGAAAGTCTCTGGAAGACAGCAAGAAACTCTTACACACAATGTCGTCTCTCTTTTGCTTTCCACCGTTGCTTTTGCTTGCCTCTCTCTCTCTCTCTCTTTACATTTCCCATTTCCCTAGGCTCCGATATACTCTCTCTCTCTCTCTCTACCTTTATAACTTCTTGCGGCACAAAGAGTTCGTTATTTTCCTCTTTGTTCTCATGTGGGCTTTCTACCATTCAAAACTCGTCTTTCTCATCACGTTCCGCAATCAAGTCCTCCACCAACTCTCTTGTAGACTACAGGGACTCCACGTACTCCGTGGTTCTAATTCGGAGAGACTGCTTGCTGTTATTTGTTTCTTATTTTATCTCTCTCTCTCTCTCTCTACCTTCAGGGCTCTCAGTGTGACTAGGAAAGAAAGGCTCGGGTGTATAGATGCTCTTGATTGTCTACAACAATCCCAATACCCTGAGGTTGTTTAAAGAAGTAGTCTCGTACTACTAGAAGGCCTCTCTGATTAAACCCCTCACTTCATCATTGTTGAAGGTGAAAGCACTCAGCATGCATTCTAAATCGTTCCCTTCTGTGTTCGTTGATGGACTGAAATTCTAAGTAGATCGCTATAGGCGTTCTTCAAATGAAAAATGCATATACATTTCTCGGTCTTTAGGTGTATAATAACAGTTCGCCAATCCAATTTAGAAAGTTGGTTCATTTTGGTTCATTTGCATTGACAATTTCGCTAGTGAAATTCACTAATGTGGTTGTTTCGTATGAATTCAGAGCGTAAAGGATTAGGAAAGAGGAACGAGGAATGGGCTAAAAAGCTATTAAACTACAAAACTGATGGAACGGATGGAGTGGCCAGAAATGTCCAAGGGAAGATGCGGAGAAAGATATCTTAGGCTGAATATCTCTGCATTTCTCTTTAAATGAAATGTAGCCAGTTAAATAGTCAAACATTGGGTGTGCGATTGAATGACTATTTACTCAATTCTCCTCAGTTAGCCTTGTGCGGTTACTTAGTCAAGATCTCCTGTGAAAACTACACGAATTTGCTACAGGAAATGGCAAATACATTAAAAGCTCTCGATGATGAAACTTTGGAAGCAGTTTTCCGGTACTGTGAATATTCAAAGCTTCGTTATCCGTCCCTTGAGGAGCTTAACTGTTGGAAATATGCAGACACTTAGAAATATAGTATTATATTTCCTACTTATCTTTAAATATGTAGATTTTCGGATGCAAATTTCGAGTGCTTAAATACACTAAGGCAAACGTAAATTGCTACTATTCAGTTTGCTAATGAATGCTGAGTGAAACTGTTGCCCATTTAGATAAGATTTAGCTTGGGTAAGCTGATTTCATGTTCTTAATGCGTCTTAGCAATCCAGGAAAGTATTCATTAGGCAGAAATAAACAGAGCAAACAGTGTCTCCTTTGAGCTGAAGCCCGCAGACGAGACTAACTGCGCGCTTTCTCCACACAAAAAAGAACTAACGATGAGCAAATAGCTGAGGGATTTATTATTATTCCGTGGGCGAATTAATTAGTGAATGATGATGCTCAAGTTGAGTTATGATTTAAGGATGGAATACAGTTGACTAAGAATGAAATAACGAAGGAGAAATTAGACTGTGGGTGAACAAAGTGTGTTTTGATTCCTCCGAAATATTCTTCACGTGAATCTTGAATACATTGAAATTTGAAGTAATAAGTTTGAAACAATAATTCATTTTGAAAGGACAGTTGTCACGAAACCTCATCGAGATTCTGTCTTGTGATGATAGTGTGAGTTTCACATGAGGGGAAATGAGAGTTAAGTCTGAGGGAAAACAAAGACGAAGAAAATCCCCAAAACAAAGTCAGAGTGGATTTTGAAGATACATTCATTTTCATGAGTCCCGTCCAAAATTTCTCATTCTGGCATCGTAAGTTTGGTTTGGCTCATTTAGAATGCTAATGCGGCTGTTGGCAACGGAAAGGAGTTCTCCCATCCATTCTCTATCGCATCCAATTGTCGTAGAGAACATTAGAAGGCTGGAGAAAGTGTCTCTTTGCCAGACGTTTTGTTATTTTGTCATTCCAAGTGTTTTGTCCTTAAAATTAATTCATTAGTATTCCTTTTACAGATTCCCTTCATTCTTCTTCTCGTTTCCTGTTGGTCCTACAACCAACCCCAACAATGCTTTCATGTAACTTGCTTTATCGAATCCTACTTTCCTTTCCTCTCCACACACACAATGCCCCCGTCCTTTTGTCTCCTTCCAGAAGAATCCTCGTCTCCAAAGATAAATATGATCGAAACTATGTAGTTTCTTTTGTCAACCCTCCGTTCCCAATCTCCTCTGCACTTGTATTTAACTTGTCATCTCCAGAACCCACACACAACGAACAAATCACGAGGGTGGAGGAAGAAGTTATATACTTACTTACTACTTCAGCCCTAACATCTTTCTTATTTCCCCCAACATTTTGAAATCAAGAGCAATCTGTACCTATCTGTAGATACACTCGATTCATTGGTTAGTTTTTCAATTTAACATACATTTTAATATTTTAAACCTCTTTTAAATATCTGCATAAGATTGTGTGCAATATTTCCCTAAAACTGAATTTAATTATCTTGGAATGAACAACAAAGTTGTACGACTCCCTTGTAGAAATTCTATAAAGTTTTCTTACTTGACATTTAAGCATTCCTTCGTTATGAATTATTATGACCTGACTTGGACATGAAGATTGTAGGAGATAAAATAAAAAAGTGGTGTTGTTTGGAATCGTATCGTGGGAATGCGGAATGTATGGTGTATGGTGGTAATTGTGGGATGGAAGTGGTGTGAAAAGAAAGAGTGAATCTCTGGAAGAAGAGGAAGGAGGTCTGGAGAGTCGTAAAAAACGGGGGAATGAGGATTGGTTGTTGGGTCTGAGGTTTGGAGTAGGTGGAGTTTTTCCTACAACTTTTCTCCAATCCCATTCCACCCTTCTTCCTTCTCGTCTCAACTACAAAAACTCTCTACTTTCTTATTCCACCGTTACCCGGATTCTCTTAACGAATACCCGTCTCTCAACTTTCCTGAAAGAACCCGCATCATATTCTCCATCATTTCTTCTCCAGCTATACTCCCTCCCCATTCTTCGTGCTCATGCTTTCCTACCCAACCAACCTCCCTGCCACCGCTACGTGTGGTAAAAGAAAGCAAGCGCAACCACCCAGCAATGGCGAACACTTTCTCCCAATTTCTTTCCCTTTTCTTCCTCTTCTTCGATTTTTACACACTTATTCCACGTGTCCCATTATTCTTTCTCCTTCATGATGACCTCAAAGGAAGACATTTTTGAAATCCTACACTCCCTTCATTCCATGCGCAGCTCATCGAGTTCACTTGCAGCGCTTGAACTACCTTATTAAAGTCAGTGTTGTCTTCAGGAATGCAAGTAATATGGCTACAAGCACAGATTAAATAATTTCCTAGTGCAATTTGGCTGCACATGTAATTTTTAATAAGATGCACAGTTGCAATTAATATGAAATGTACAGTATGACAGTACAGCTCAAGTTGTGCATAGCATCATCGTTACTTTGGAATAAACTTCTTTATTTTGTAGAAATGCAAATGAAGCTTAATTGAAACCGGAGAGGTTTGAAGTCCTTTAGGGGTGGAAGGAACTTTGATTTTGATACCGTCGAGAGTTTCGTAAGCTCCAAATTAATAGCACAGAGGAAAATAATTTGGAACTTAAGCATTGTTGAAGATGAAATGATGTAGTTTAAGTTCTGCTTTCTCTTAAGAGTCGATTTTCAATTTGATTCATATTCTCTGAAATCTTTTGATGCAGGATAATTACAGAAGGGAAGTACACAATTAGTGGAGACTGTTCATTGCTGCCAAAATAACTTGAAAGGAGAGAGAGTGAGAGATCTTTTGCCTCACCTGCAATGTAGTTCGTCTACAATCTACGTTCATATTTTACTGTAGTTTTCTCTTATGAGGCACACGGAGAGAAGTACCTGAGAGAGAGAGGCTATCCAGGAAAATAATTTAGTTAACGTATAAGATTAAAAGCAAGTCTGGTTGATTGAAGGAAGTTAGGCGTTAGCTATTGAAATTGAAATTTCTAGAGAATAGAAGATGACGGCAGTGGAAGCAGAATAGAGGCAGACTGTGTGTTCTCTCATTATTATCTTTCAGGGACAGAGCAGGGACATGTAAATTCTCTTTAATTAATTTTAATTAAGTCTATTGTCTTCCTTCTCCATTAAAATGAAAGTATTTCTAGAACGAGCTAGAAGACAGAGAGAGACTAAAAGTCCAGAGATGTACAGGCAACTCAAGTGTACTGGGAAATGGGTGTAATTAAGAGAAAGTCCTTATGCTACTTTTGTTGCTTTCATCTTTACT
>JAQGAD010000713.1:0-30146 GCA_034696625.1 Isotomurus palustris
GGTCAGATGGAAAACTGTATGACAAAGATGGAAAGCCTGTCCCTCTTGATGCAAATGGAAGGCCGATTGTTTTCGACTCCCGAGGAAGACCTCTCACTTTCACTTCGGACGGGAAGCTGGTCACAGCAGACGGTATGCCTTACGGTGGGAAGACTGGACAATCTGATGCTACCGCTGACGTTATCCCTGGTTCTGCGGTCACGCCTGCCACAGCTTCTCCTTTCGACACTTCCGGAGTATCGGCAGGTGATGGAGTTTCCGCAGCAGCAAATGTTGCGGCAGCTCGCGAAATGGCAAGACGAAGCCAAGAGGTTATCCGGTCTGTTGTGGGTTCTTCTGGGGGTGGCCATTTGGCTAGCAATGCGCAGTGGAGACAGGCAATCAACGAATTCATGGAAGGCCACGCTCTCGTTATTCGCCAGGTAAGTTCCACAGTTTAAGTAACTAATATTCCCTGCATTACTTAGCTGAAGTCCAATCTGTTTCCTAAAAACTTTCAGCTTTTGGCCGGAGAAATCACAATGGCTGAGGCAAGTGGAACAATCATGCACATCACTGTTGGACTCATCGTTGGCGTTGTACTCGGCTACGCTGTCTTGAGGTCCACAGGAGTTATTGAAAGCCCATCGGAATCGGGTTGGTTTTTATGCTCTACAAATCCTAGAAAGTAACCTGTGACCATTCTACATGCACACTCTCATTTTAGCAGGAAAGTGCTTTGGACCAGGTTAATCCTTTTCGCGAATGACTTCCTCGCGTCTTCAATCATGATTCTTATTATGATCATCCACAAATGCAAATTGGCAATTGCCTCCACCTACAATTCTATAATACCTGTGAAAATCACTCAAGTTTTGATAATCTGAATACTCACAACTGACTCAGAATCCTTGAATAAACAATGAACATGTTATATTACTCTATTCAAATTTAAATGCACATCAGTCGACCAACGGGGAACAGAGTTTATTGTAAAAGTTTCATACTTGAGTCTGTTCTGTCAGAAGAAACAACGTGATGCGATGACTACGAATGCAAGCCGTTTTGGAATTTTAATTTTAGCCTATTTTTTTATCAGCGCTAAGCCTTCGACCTTCGACTTCGCGACCTTCGCTAAGAATGGAACTGATTACAATCTCAACAAGAAATCCAAAAAACGCTGCCCACTGAACTCGTATTTGTCAAACTTTATTTACAGACGTCTGATTGTATGCATTCGTATTTCGTAAACTATTTTTCTCCAACTCATCAAACGATTGAAGTCACTTAAACTTAATGCTGATGATATTTAACAATTTACAATTTACATTCAATGAAGAGAGGATTCACGTCACACTCTCAGACTCTCTTCCTCACTCACAGACTTAACCTTCAACCGTAAAATGTTTTTAGTTTTTCTCTCATTATTTCTTGGAGGACGATGACGAAACATCTGAACATCTTCTACTTCATCACGCGTACGCTAAATTAAAAAATTCTTACAATTCACTCTATATTATTTTATAACAAAGTTTAACTCAAGTCCGTACTAGTTCGCAGTATTGTTAATTACTATAATTACAGTAGTCAATATTAAATGGTTACGCATCGCATACGTATGTTCTTTAAGTTAACGCTTATCTGTATTGTATTACTTAATTCTTTAATCACGAAAATATGAGATCACAACAATCTTCACTTCTCTGGTTGCTGGTGTTGTAACGTCGAGAGTTTAGGAACTCAAACCTCAATCTCATTATTCTAATTAGACATTAGACACATTCCTTTTACTCATCTTATCAAATTCTTATTCATTTACTTTCGCCTGAGTAAAAACCATTCGAATTGTGTTCATCATATTATTCATGTTCAATCAGCCAATCCGTAAAAAGTAAGTACTCTACCAATTTACTCAAACTTCTTTATAGACAATAGTGATTAATAACTAAACATAACACAAAAGCTCCCGTCAGTTTTTACTCGTATGTCGTAACTCAAAATCTCCAGTGACTCAGGTTTAATGAAGATACCCAAACCCAATTCCAATTCAGGAATATTGAATTCTAAGGAATATTTTTAGTTTCGATTGAGTTCAAATTCAAGGAACTTATGCGGAGCTGCGAGCCCATGAAAAAATTAAAACGTCATGAATACTAGGCTTGTAAATATAATTCCATAAAAGAGTTTAAATTCTCTATCGATTCTAATAATCAAGAATATCAAGATTGCAATTAGAGAGATGTAAGTAAGGACTAGAAGAATAAATTAAAGTGCAAAACGATAAAACATTTTATCATGAACTCAAAAACATCACACACTACAAACGACTACGATTTATCTAAAATAAGAAGTAAAACTACAATTGAAACATGTTCCTCTATTTCGAAATGATTTAAGTGATCATCTTCGTGCCTTGCATTTGATCATATTATAATGAAGCACACTTAAACACACATCTCATTTTTCCTTTAATTAATCTGCTTCACTCGAACACTCAAACCCGGTTAACTAGCTTACTGTCTTTGGTCCCGATCCGACAAGAATGTGTGATCTTTAAGTATTAAATATGAATAAATTCGTATTTAATTAACTATCAATTGTGTCAGTGTCATAATTATTATGTGAAAAAGAACTCAAACCTGAAAAGGTGTGTCGTGGTGTGTGTATATAGCGTCCCAATAGAAAGTCTTCTTACTTTAAAAGTCTTAATCTTGACTGACATATTACGCTAAATTACCGATCCTATTCTGTACGTAAGAAGTAAGAATGCATATCAATACGTAATATTATTATCATAAGTTAAGAACTACCTAATAATTAATCCTTCTTTTCCGTACTATCATAAAACCAGTCAGATCAACTCTGTAAATGCAACTTTCTCCTTTCCTGCTTCTCCGGAGATGCGGTTTGGCGTATTAGATCACTGTTTATCGATATTAGTCATCCCTCTACTGTTCAAGTATCACGTTCTTGTCAGTGCACAGTTCCATGTGTATCAAAAATCATAACGGGTTATCTACAAATAACCTCCAACAATTAAAACCTTCTCTTCTGGCAGTGAATGTTCCTTCATAAACCCGGTATCAACGCTATACGTTCTTTCCTAAAACTTCCCTACCTTTTTCGCTATATTTCTACATTACAACCGACTGCGAGTTTTGTGACTGAATGCGAGAGTCCTTTCCTTCATGCATTTATGATATCGTTACCGTATTTCGTTTATATTGCAGCGATCACTTCTTCCGTTCATCCGTAATAGACTTCTATTTCATATTTACACGCGAGTGGATTTCGTTCACTCATCAATCTGTTCATATGTACACGAGGTTTAGTCTAGTTTTCATTGCAGTTTAGGTGTATTTCATTTTTCTGTCGTTTTCCGTTCAAAGGTACGCATGATTAAAGCTATTCCTTCCGAGCAATCACAATCATCACTTGCTTGCTACATGCCTTCCTGGTTAACATCATTCTTACCATTTATTACTAAGGTTTACTACAAAAATAGCCAAGCAGTCATACACACACAGTACACACTACATGAAGCAAACAAGGCCAAAGAAAAAGAAATACACTAGCCCATCTTTGAAATAGATACAATTTCATAAAATATCGTGTCAAATAAATGCATGGCCCGTACTCTCGTACTTTCACCTCAGATCATTTTCAGTTTCACTCATTTATGTGATTGTTTATTTTTCCGTCTTTTCAGAATAATTTCAAAAAGTAGTGTAGTACTAGCAAATACTGGTTTCCAATGGTTGGTGCAACAAGAATTTAAAGACAGTACAAATAATAATAATAAAAACAGGGAGCAATGCAATTCAGCACAATAATAATCAATCGTAACAACGAATAAAGAAGCTAGTACGAGTTGAATTAAGCATACTCATCATCAACAATTAATGGACTTGTAGGGTACAAAATCAAAACACCGTCAGTCCAGGGACTTTACTTGTCAGTCAATATTAATTTATAGTAACTTAGAATGGTCATCGCTATCAGTCAAGCAGCTACGAAAAATGTAGCAAACAAACGACACTACTGACTACTGATTTTCCGTTACTGATTTACAGATAGAGCAATAATGGTTACAAATAAGTCAAGTTACGAAACAGAACAAAAACAAAATTCGATAGTACTTCATCACAGGGATTTCTAATGTTGATTACAATTTTCAGGCAAAGGAACTAACAAGATGATTAATTTGATTCGAGCATAATAACAACAAAATTGAGTGGATCGGTAAGTCTACGAACGACATAATCGGTTCAAAAGCAGTCACCACACAACAACATTCAGCCCAACTTTCATCGCAACACATTCATTCGCCAACAGTTTCATTTCCCTCAGAGTTTCTACTTTCATACTACTAAAATCTTACCAATCGCTTCTTATCCAGTTCATTAATACCGATACTTTTGTCTTGTTTGATGATTTATTACGATTAATCAAAAAGTAACCCGTGATATTTGTATGAAAAGTCTTGTTCCATCAATATATTTAACTAGTATTGGCTAACATCCTCTGTAACCACTAATAACTCACTGAACGTCTACCAGACGAACAAACGAGGAAATATGGTTTAATAGAAAAATTTATGTAAAGGACATTACTAATTCAGATCCTAATAGAAATTGTGAAATCATGAACACCATAGAATACACTGTCCGAACTCTCCGAACTTTTTAGTAGAAACAAGACTGGTAATAAGAAGGGCAAACCATGAAGTCCTAATTCACAACGATTCGTACAATCTTGTCACTGTTCATAATTTTGAAAATTTGGTTGAATACACAAAATAATAAACGAGTGTAGAAATTATAATAACACAAACTGCAAAACTGACTACCAACGGCTACATTTTTTCTACGCTACTCTCGTATCATCTCATCTTCTTCGTATTCTTTGATATTCTCTGCGCGCGTCTGTCCTTCCAACGAAATTATTATTAAATCTTACTACACAACTATTAGTCATCATATTCTCATTCTGTCCTTATCAACTACTTACCCAAGTATCATCGAATCCTGCATAAAAGTCTTGGTAGCACACTGTACAGTCAAGTAGTTATTTTTACGTTTCTTTCACAATAATTAACAACAATAGTTCTATTCATAATATATAACATAGAATATCGCTACACAAACCTTGTGTATTAAGTGTGTGTCTATTTATTTACCACTCGTCACTAAATTAATCAACTTATCACCATCAAGCGTATCTACACTTAATACACAATCCAGACAACCTCAAAACGTCAATATCATCAATCAGAAATCAGAACTACTGTCAGTACGCGATCACTAGGAGAGCATCTCTGTGGTAAACAGACGCTTCGCACGCTGCGCTTCAAGTTGAGACCTTTTGTTATAGACTTACAGTTAAAATCGCCACACAAGTAAGTAGCCTCAACCTAACTTAAGATCTAACAACACTTTAGTACACAAAGCCTACCTGTCTAGCACTTAGAGGACTACTCATACCACGAGAACCTTACACGGCGGTTACAGCCTTAAATTCTAACAATTATTGATTGAGCATCTAAACCAAGTCTTGGTTAATGACTTGCGACTGGGCTTTGCTGGACGCACACCATCGGGGACTCGTCACGGTCACGGTCTTCCTCGGAACTGTTGAGGGTTCCTTGCCTACCTCCACGCGAGGACAAGGACATCAACAAGTTCGTGGATCCTTTCGAACCACCAGTACCACTCCCACCAGTCACACTATTGTTTCCTAGCTCAGCACTGCTAGCACTACTCCCAGATTCCGAGCCTCCTCCACGATGTCCACCACTAGTCGCACTACTACTTGTTGTACCACCGTAGCCACCACCACCACCACCCCCCAGTCCCGACGAAGAACTAGCGTAAGACGAAGGAAGCTGCATGTTTCCCAAAAATTGGCTCGGCGGAGGCGGAAAGCCAGCGGAGGACGCTGACGAGGAGATGATCGACTGGTGATGGGCTCCTGGGCCTCCTAACTGTTGCGGATGTTGTTGACTACTCGAGGAACTCATTCCCAACAGATTGGAGCTGAGATGATGATGAGCAGATGGAGGAAGTCCAGACAGATTCAAATTCATGTTGAAGGCTGAACCAGGACCACCGGAGCCCACAAGGCTTCCCACTACAAGTGGCATGTTCAGACTCCCTGTTTGCGTGCAGTCTAAACTGGAGGTAGGTGGAGGACCATTGTTGAGATTCATATTCAGAAATGCTGGGTAGTTCGACACAACCGACGGGTTGTTGAAGTCAACAACTGTCACTGGAAGTGAATTAGGTCCACCACCACTATTACTGCTTCCGTATCGTGAGCTGAGGGTACTTGAAGCTCCACTGTCTAACAGCGAAGACGGGACTATGTGAGGGGGAGGAGGATGACGTGAGGATGACGATACTCCCCCACCACTCCCTGAATGGGGATGGTGGGAGGCTGCATGACTTAGGTTGAGAGACACAGGGCCCATGCTTCGGGTGTGGTGGAAGGATGACGCATTGGTGCTTCCGTGATGGCTGTTTGACCCCGTTGACGAGGAAAATCGAGGAGATTCACATTCCATTTCGATTGACGTTGCGCCGTGACTTTGCAGAAGATTTGCTTGCAATGATTGCGTGTTGTTTCCTCCTGAAGACGATGAGTTCGATGAGGAAAGTAACTGCGAGTGCGAAGACGGTACCACTACATTGTTCGAGTGAACGAAAGGGCCTACGACTCCTCCTGTTATTAAATGGCTGTGCTGATGGATTCCAGAACCTCCGTGACCTCGAGAACCTATAAATTTAATATCAGTGGAATCTCATTTTTGCTTTCATGCGAATGACAACAGAGTATAAAATTATAGCTATACTAACCTGAGCCAGAAGATCCTACAGCACCATTACCACCGCCACCCATGGGTCCGTGGTGGTTGTTGGAAGAAGGTAACCGGTCTAAATTCGATGGACTGGAACTAGAGCCAGCGGACTGAGAAGGATTGCCAGTGATTCCCGTTCCCTCATCGTTCGTTCTCTTGAAGAAGTTGTGCTGGAGTGAATAATATGGTGTGATACGAGACTTCGGGTCAAAATCAAGCATCCTTAGAATCAGATCTTTGAATCGCAAGTAATCTTGAACAGAATGACCAGGCTCATTGAGACGTCGTCCTCCTGGCCCACCCGCCTCGACTCCTAAAATATCATGGAGTCTCCTAGAGCCTGGAGGTTTATACTTCCGGTTGTTCTTCGTTTTCTTTAGAATGTAGGATCCATCGGGCATCTTGTCAAAGAACTTGCGTGTTTTCTGACCAACGTCCAGTATGTGTTTTGGAGGAAGTCCTAATACTTCTACAATTTTGTTCATTTGATCCATCTACAAATTAAGACATAATATACTGTAGACCACTGCATTATCAAAACAGTTTTCTCCATGTCACCCTTTGTAATCATCACAACTCAAAAAGCACTTGACAACAGTCGACCTCACTTGACTCTTTCTGGCAAGTCGCCATTCGGAATGTACATATACATGTACATTTATGCACGCTTAACCTATGGCTGCTGTGACGATTTCATGCGATGAGTCAACCTAATGTCTTTTAGAATTCATCTCACTGCCTAACTGCTACAACTGACGATCATACTACATTTGTTGTACATTGCACCCTGAAAATAAGACAAAGACATTCGGAGATCAGTAGTTTACACCGTCGGCTTTACTATAGGTCGGACGGCAAAGACCAGACAGACAGACAAAATTAGATTTCCACACAATATACTTCATGCGTAGATAAATAACGTCTGCAAGTGCATAACGAGCTCACAAGATATTTTTCTATCCTCAGAGACCTACAGACCAATTCCTAAATTACGGCATAGATAGGTAAAACTGCTTAGTGCTTGCTGGGTAAAAAGTAAAGAAGAATTCCACTAATATTGTGAGAGTGTTAGACCACAAATACGAAGAACGAATAGAAATCTTCTGGCACCACACGCCTACACGCCACGGCGATTGACAGAGAGAAAAGAACTTTGGCACTTAGGATTTTCTCAAGATTAGCTAATTGAATTTGTTTTAAGGCACAGTTACGACTACTGCATTACTTACTTCATCGGCACCAGAGAAAAGTGGTTCTCCAGTGTGCATTTCGACCAGAATACATCCCAGGCTCCACATGTCAATGGCTAAATCGTATGGAATTCCAAGAAGGACTTCTGGAGAACGATAAAATCTTGATTGAATGTACTGGTAGATCTAGTAATTATACAAAAGATTGTCAAGCTCGTGCTGATCCTGATTCCCATTACAGTGATTAGACATTTTATTATTTGATTCTCACCCTTTGACCCAATTGGCAAGAGCTGCCAAAATCCACGATCTTAATTGCAGATCTCTTAGGATTACACAGAAGAATATTTTCCGGTTTAAGATCACAGTGGATGATATTTAGCTCTGGAGTGGCTAAGAACAGCAAGGCTGTGCACAATTGCTGGGCAAACTTCCTTGTCAGGTTGAGTGACACCCCACGAAAGTTGGTATTTCGGAGCAAATCATACAAGTTGTATGATAAAAGCTCGAACACCAGACAGAGATGACTCCTCCACATGAAATGTCTCTTCAATTTCACTAAAATACAAATCAAACTCTTCAAATATTTCAATTCGACAATCAATAGCTACAGTCACGTCAGTAAACATCAACAGTAGATGAGGAACATTTAATACATCTCAAAATAAATAGCGCTATCAATTCATGATCATGTTATCAATCATGCAGGACATAAAGCAACTCTTCTCTTGAAACTTTGTTAATGTTAATTTTCATGCTACTTTAAGCTATTCACATGTAAACACAGTAATGAGACAAAACAAGTACACATATACATTATACATACACAATAGAAAGTAAATATTTTTATAAGCTCTTTGCAGCAATGGATACATGGTGCATCCAAGTTTTCTTCTAGCAGTTGTTCGAACAGTACGATTAATCAGAACATCAGAAGCAACTCGACATCCATAGCGCTAGCTATCCCGACATCTTTCTTAGAGAGAGGGATTGGATTCTTCTCTTTCCTTCATGATTCATTAAGGAAAATAACGTATCTTAATTTTGGTAGGCAATGGTTATAATATTATCTCATTGTGCAATGAACAATTTCAAGTCAATTCGACAGAATACATAGTGTCTGATATAATTTTTGGATTTGGCGTAACAATAAGCACACATGCTCAGTAGGAATGACCGATGAGAGTTCACCCAAAGGCCCCTTCCTTTCCTCCAATTAAATGAATTAAATCCTGCTTTCAAACTTTAGAACTGGTTCTCCTAAATACTCCAATAAAGATTCTTTTGACATTTATACGCATCTGTTTTTATACCTTCAATCAAACACCTCTCGTTCTGAGGCAAATATTTAGCCGAAAAAACTGGAAGGATCAACAATCTTCTCAAAGTAAGCCCAAGTCTAATCAATATTTTGACATCCTGCCTTGAATGAAAATGAGTCCCGGCCACGCTAACTCTGTAAGTTAGTTAGGCATTTAGCGATTTAGCTCTCACTCAGCCGGCTAGACACTTCATTGTTTGAAGGAATGAAAAGCCGGTTTTACAGAATTCCATTCAATTCCTCCTCCGTTCACATACATGAATCCTTTTGTGTTCTCCTACCCACTGAACATCCACAAAACAAGTGGCAGTGCCAAAGAACATGATCATGCAGTGAAAAAACCTTGCATTTTAATAAAGTCGGATAAATTTGCATGACAGCAAAGAAAATGGTTATTTTACCATCACTCCGCTGCTCCTGCTCTTTCTGCAGCGATACACAACCACTTTACCCGCAGCCATAAACATTTTCCCTTGACAGGTCAATTCATTCCTTACGTCAATGACATTCCCACACCGTCCTACCTGCATACCTTCGTAACACCAACGTCACCAACGACGCTAACATATCTTTTTAAAATGTTCATGCTCATTTCTTTTATCGCCTGGATATTATCTTATGGATCATTTTCCTCCTCTTTCTGGCTTCAGACAACACTGTTGTAGTAGCATTACGAACTTCAAATTAAAATGGTTTCTGGTAAATTATCCTGTGCTTTCTTAGTAGTCACACACGAATACAATCAATCTTTCAGATATGCACATGATGATTTCACAATGCAATCACTGCAACAGAACTATCACTTCTTAGGGGCAAACTGTCTTGTCTTTATGTTACTTATTATATTGCTATTATCCATGAGCTTAAAACCGTCTACTAACTACTAACACGAATATCGAGCATTAAAGATAAGTCGAATAAGAAGCAATTAATGCTGTATTTCCCTTTTCTCTAAACCGAGTCATATACTAACTCAACAACTCAAAACTCAACACGTAAGTAACCATGAACAGAAAAGATACAGACACGAAGTGCCCATATTAGACGCACAGAAAACTCAGGATCTGCAATATAAAGATTCCTCGTCGGTGTGCACGATCAACATCATCACATGCAATCAGCTGTGATCTGGCATATAAACAGTGTTTAATAATTTGACAAACAGAAATTCACAATACATACTTTCTCAACGGTGCTTTCTTGAAGTCCCTGATTGAAACCAAGCACGATTACTTCACAAATACTGCGAGGTTCAACAGACAGTGAAGCCATACCATCACAATACCATAACATCTTCACTCCTAAACACTATTTGGAATAGATTTCCAACAATCCAGCCTAAGACAGCCAATCCAAAGCAAAGTGACCTAAAGAAGCTTAAAGTTCACCGAAGCTGATTACACAACACTCAGACTACACAATGAACACGTATAGTATAGTAGTACTCGTTTTGTCTTCATTAGTGAATAAATGTGATACGCACCTATTTTATCTTTACCTATATAGTATTTGTTATCAGCATCAGCTTTGTTCATCATTTCAAGCAGTTTAACTTCAATCTGCGCTTGATTGAGAAACGGCTTCTTATTCTTGATAATCTTGATTGCAACAAGGCATTGGTCTTCATGGTCGTACGCTTTCACCACCTGCGAAAAACAAACAAAATATTAACTTTATTACACGTTGATTGGTTTAATCAAATAAAGAATATACGACTACAACTTTTCAATTAGCAAAACTTACAAGTTAAAACCCAATAATTTTACATTTTAATAATTCTCCAATAAATAACCTTCACTGACTTCACTCATGATTTCAATCTAAAGTATTCTAAAGGCTATCCAAATCCAAAATAACAGTTTCAGTCAATGTTCCATTGCACAATACAAATATCAAATGCTACACACTAAACGCCGAAACACTCCTACACATTCTCGGTCAACTCACCCACACCCATACTTAGTTGGTTCATGTTTCTGAAGTCCTTTCATATCAGTATGCCTCATCCCACGCAAAATATACAACCCTAACCGAAGGAATATTTACTTGCAATGCATGTTACATCACACAGTGTTTGATGTGTTGACTAGATCTGAATGCACATCGGAAATTCAAAAATCCTTCAATTCCCTTCATATTTTGCTAACGGAATAATTTTTTATACATAGTTTGCAATAATTGCATCGATCTGATGTACCAGACTCATTGCCATCCAGAAGAAATCGTGTTCGAAAACGACAGTATGCATAGTGTAAATGTTAAAACTTTCAGTATTTCGTTCTTCGACAACTTCAAATTACGAAGAAATGAAAAAATACCTATTAATTCAGTTCAGGTATAATTTAAAGTATTTTTATGCAATTCCAGTTCATCATTTGGTGATCAGTATGTGGTCCATTCGTCCATTATACATTTCACTCAAATTGCTCCCGTTGCAATTGCAACAACCCAGTAAGATGTGGCAAATGCTTTCCTTCCATCTCATTTCAGTTTCCCATCATCAGGCCTCAGGTATGTGGTAGGATTTTTCGAGTGTATGTCATAAAATGCCCCTACTCGCTGCTGGACGCTCAGCAGAGTAAAAGTAAATCAGAAAAAATGAAAAAAGCTGGACTACACACTTGCTGCGAAGCTGTCTACTTCACTTCTTTTTAGGTCTAAAATTTTTACTTTTCCATATACTTCTCCTTCGAAGCCCGTTGACTTCAATCAACTTGTGTGGAACTAATTTTTATTCGATTCGCGGCTCACTCCATTTGCCACTTTATAGCAAACTGCCACCAACTGCCACGAAACGGATAATTACATATTCAATTCCTCCGCATATTCAAATCATAGCATATTTGGTGACTTAACGACTTCAAATGAACTGAGAAAGAAGATAGAGTTTCACCCATACCTCTGATAAGATGAATTCTATCTACAGAGATAGTTATTCTACTCATGCATTATGCAACACCATAAATCTTCATTTCGTAATTTTGCATCCGCGAAAGTGTTCCCACGATACATTCTCGAAGAAAAACTTAGCTCAGGCCACAAAATCCTTCTTCTGCTACTCCATGTAGTGCACACACTAGCAGATACACCTATTTTATTCTCGCAGTGTCACTCCTTTTTTACGAAAGGAAAGTGCAGGATGAAAACGAATAAAAGTCAATTACATTGGAAGTGTTCATCTACATGGCACTCGAAATTTATACTTGCAAACATGATGATTTAAAGGAGCCTCCTCAGACTTAAAATAGTAATAAATTACTATTTATAAATTATAGTAATAAATTATGTTCTTGGAGACTTAAAACAAAGCCTCTTACTTCCAAGGGTGTGGTATTTTCTGTCCTAACTCCTTGCTAACTAACACAACAGCTATTAGCTACTATTCACGTCTAGCCAGTAAGCCAGTCCCAAATAAATCACATCTAAGTCGTGTCACTAGTCACATGATTGTCTATTATGTGCAGAGTGTGCTGGCCTAGACGTTCTAATTTTAACCTGATCTATATAAAATTATGGTTTATTTCGAGGAGCTTAAATCTTTTAATCGACATTTCCCATGTGAGTAGGGGGTGGAGGAATGAAAAATGTACACTTAAAAAGTCTTAAATCAACCCACAAAGTAGAATCTAGCTCAAAAAGACCTCGATAATTAGCTTATAGTTTATTTATCTGTAAGATGGGTTTTGTTTAATATTATTATTTACCTGTCCAAAGGATCCTTTGCCAATTAAAGAATCAATCTCATATCGATCCAGGAACTTCTCTCCATTACGAATGATGTAATCATGGTTGTCGTCATCATAACCGTCATTACTGAACACCTTTCGTTCCTTCTTATGAGTAGCATCGTCTCCTTGCTGTTGCTGAGCTCTCCTTTTCTTTTTCGCAAAGTAAACCTGCAAGAACACAGTTTAATTAATGACAAATCTTTTAGGCTTACTTCTTCTTTTAGGCTTATCAAACAAGATATACAATAGTTAACAGTCTTAACAGCAATGGCACTAAATTGTAGTTATATGCTCAGATAAAGTCTTCACTCTCGGAAAATTTTAAAACAGAATGTATGGATTTAGTTGACTAAGACTAGTTATTCTCGGAAGGCTGCTTGCTATAATTGGTAGTGCGAGCTGCATTTTATAGCTTTAGCTATTAAAAAATATAAATTAAAATAGTCATTCTTCATGTCACATATTGCAGATTCATTGCCAGAAATTGCACTTTTTAATTCTGACTTCTTTCTTTTTCGATTATTTACTATTTATCTAATATTTTAATCACGGGGACAGAGGACAGGTTCTGAGCAGACACAACATTGGAGAATTCAAGAGTATTTTCATTGCTTGTCTATCTAGTACCTCTAGCGTTCCTCGGAAAGCAATGAAAGAAAATGCAATGCGAGTACTACAGCAGATTGCAAGTAACACAGAAGAGAACACAAGCACAGCAAGCATACCATTTCACTTTCTCGAAGTCGCTCACCCTAAAAATTCCTAAAATAGAAACACTATTAGTGTGTCTCCAATCTCCAATAGTCTCCATACTCCATGTTTCTCCCAACGGAATTTACATTTCTCCTTTAACAAATACATTCTCAAAAATAGCATAGAAGTAGAAAACTTCACTACATCAGCATTAACTTATAATATAAGCTTACTTTTTCTTTTTTATAAACAAAGCTCTCTAAGCTATACAACTTTCCATATTCTTAATCCTTCATTTATCAATGAATCTCAAATCTCATCAATATACTAACTAAAACTGAGACGTTATTTTAATTATTAAGTTATGTATTATGCATCAGGAGCTACCGATCAGTAAATCAGTAGTTTATAAAACGCACTGATTTATAAAATAATACCAAAAAACAAAAATTAATATCCCTTTAGCAATCTTCCCGATTCATTTCAACCGTAATAATGTTAGGCTTTTTCTCACCACTTCAACAACTCGTAAGCCGAAAAGAAAACATTAATCGAAACATTATTAACTATTTTACAGCTACTATTTCCCCAGAAATACTTTAAAATCCACGAAACCAGCATTTCTCTTCCTTTCCCATGTGAAAACAAAAGTAAGTAACTTCCTATCATCTGTTTCAATCCCACAATAATATAAAAGACATACGGTTTAATCGCCTCAACACTTTTCTGCTAACCGTCATCATTAAAGTAATTTACGAGTTCATAGCCAAGCTAATTAGCAAAAAGCTACCAGCGTATTACTGTCATGTAAAAAACTAACTTTAATGACTAAAAAAGTCCCACACTAGTCAGTTTTCTCAATCCCGAACTTACTCAAACAACAGGTATTCCTCTTTCCACATACACGAGTACATGACTGGCATAACGTTCATGCACCCATTTTTATTTTAATCTATATAGAACAAGCACTTGTAAGCATAGTTAAAGATACCAGAGAAAACTCCATAAGAATGCCCACCATTCACCGAAAGCGACTTTGATAAACATGTCATTTAAGTAAAATCAACCAGCAGAGCAGCGGCACTCAGTCAACCAGCCAGCTCAGCAACTTCATACCTCATCTTCATTAGCAATGATAAGCTCGTTGACGGCTTTGCAGAATGTTGCTGTTCTGGTTTCCATTCATTCACGAATTTCATTCACATTCATTCATCCAGTTTCATTCATTGTAAAAAAATAACTTCAGAAGGTCTCACGGTATCATCAGCTCATCATCCACCCGATCAACTGTTCACATCATCATGAAAAAGATTACATGCGATGCAAACACTGTTGAATGTTGAATCAGAGTGTGCAGATACCACTACCATGTCCATTCCCACACACATGCAACACACATGACGACATGCTAAATTGGATGAATGAATTATATTTAGTAGTTCAAGTTATGTATGTGTGTCAGGATATTGCGTCTCCACAACCAAAAACAACTGATAAGTGATAGGAAAGTGCCTATAAAACTTCATTCATAATCCTAAACTACAGCATCTTCCCAGTTGCCAGTCGTGCGCTGCACACAGTAAATTATTAACAGCTTGGTAATAGTTCGGTTGTTCCACCACCCAACACCAACACGATTTGCATTTGCATACTTTTTTCCTGACCAGCTTAAGTAAACGCTTCGTCACCTTAGACTCACAGATCAAAACGCCAAACAATGATAAGTAACAGAAATTAAAAAATATTTGATTTTACACGACTTGATTAAACTTGCACCTACAGGTTAGGTTGTTATTACTATTAATTGCAGCTATTGCAGCGTTCTGAAGTTCTTACAAGTACAATCGCAAGCACTGCAGCGTCGACCGTTGACTAATTCAGTATATGCCATTTGCTAGTAAACTGATGTAGCTTTTAAAAAAATCCAGCTGCTCTGGCTTGAGATGACGCTTACCTGGTTGATGTGTTTGTATGTCTTGATGAGGTCAACACTTAGTTTCCTGAGTGGGGCATTAGCAGGGTCACGGAAGGTTTTGGGGATTCTAGCTTGCATCGCTTGCATGTCAGCTGCAGTGTTGGAGCCTAAAGTCACACCAGTTCCACCACTCGCACCACTTATGTTCATGTTTAAATTAACTCCAGTGGAGGTGGAATAAGCAGTTACAGGAGTTGAGTTCAAATTCATGTGGCTAGAATTGCCAGGAGTAGTATGGACAGCCATTCCCATTATATTTCCGATTCCAAGTGCATTTGAGGTGGGTCCTAGTGTCACTCCACAACCACCAGCCATCGACAAAAGTTGTTCGTCTGGCACTAATCTACCGTATAACGGGGCACCACTTCCACGCACTTTGTTCCCCAACTCTGCAGATCCTGGATTTCCTGGAAAACATTCAGAAAATTAAATTATCAATCGATTCGTTCTATTTGAGTCTAAATCTCTGATTAGAGATTCTCGCACTACTTGAAAGTACCAATTTCCACGCTTTCATGATGCCGTCAGCCTAATCATAACTAATCAAAAAGAATGATTCTGAAGATCGCTCCTGCTTTTGTGAACTGAACAATTATTATGAATTGTATATTATGCACACTATACTACATAATAAAAATTCATTCTCGTACAAGGCAATTTGAATTCGAATGCATGCACAATGCACGAAGCTTGCACATTGAACCCTATTCTACGAAAGTGTTGTCCTACTTTCTACATCAATTCCTGGAGGACATATTTGTAGTTGATGGCCGATTCCACGATTTCCATTCTTTCTAAAGCAATAACTATCTTCACAAGAACTATTAAAATTAATTATGCTTGTTAATGATTCTCGCACAAGCCGAAATAAAAAAGACCACCACCACAACTACAACTGAAAAGTCGAACCCACAACTCTACTCAAACTTCCTCATTCTTTCGAGAGGTTTGAGCTATCCAATCAACTCAGCCGGTACAAAGACCTCATTCAAGATTTCATTGCTAAACCGAATAACCGAAATCTCTCTTATTTAAAAGTCGTGCAAATGCTAACTCTATATTCAAAGCCTTAATCTTTCTTACTTGTTGATTGGTAACGTGTATTGTTGAAATCGAAAAACTGACTGTTTAATACACTACATCGCCCACATCCCATTTTAATCATAATCTTGACAAGATACAAATCAATAATCAATTAACCCTGAGACCCTGACTCCATCCAGGCCATATCGTCTCAACGATTTAACACTAAGCACTTTGTAGAACCAGAACGATAAACAATAACAAATGCGTTTAAACCAGTAGGAAATGGACATTCTGATCTGACTCAATAATGCGATTTTCCTTTGACACTAAAGGAACCTTGTCAGCTTATTGCAGCTATTTTAACACGACACCGTGTTTAAAACAGACAAAATTGCGTCAAACGCCAAACCCTACATCTTTGTTTGCGTAGCATGAGACTGACTGAATCTAACTTCGCAGTATGTTAGGAACTTGGGATATCGATCGAAGCAAAAGTAGCAAAACACATCTTCGACGTTGGTCCAATGTCAAGTGAACAGCAGCAGCCCTAGATACTCACTTTGAGGTTCTGCTCAACCCGCCTTACTTTGATATCCTGCACTTGACTGCACGTCCCTTTGGTTTTGTCGAGTGACAGCAAAACTGTCGTCACGTCAAGTTACACCTCACATCCTTCGATTCCCTTCCACCTTTCACAGCTGTGCTATATTCATCTGGCCGTTCAATAACAACACAGCAGTAATATATGAACCGTGTATCACCAATTTTTCACACATGACATGAAGATCTTTAATATGAGGAGGTAGTATATTAGAATTGCTGCATGTATTTGAGAAACACCCTTACACCCTGAACACAACTATTCTAAGTATATAAGTTTGTCACAGCTGAGAAGATAAGACAACTTTCTGGTCGTCATTACCTTTGCCTTTCTGCTTATCCATCTCCATAATAATCATTTGCTCGTGTTTAGAAAGCCAAGCGTCGGGCCGTTTGGCGTGCACCAGAACGGTGCTATCCATGGCCTGTGTGGCTGCGGAAGAATCCTCCACGGTCAAGACCACCATGGAACCATTTGACGTGTTAATCTGATGACGACCAAGAATGATACTCTCGGTCACCACTTTTATCCATCAAAATTAAAATCAAACACTAGTGATCTGTTCGTCACAACTTTACTACTAAATATACTTCGTTCTCTCACTAATAAACAAACACAGGCAGTGGCAGAGTGACAGTAGAAAATCACAGGGCACACGTCACAGTTTTGAATAGGTTACACGTATTTCGAAATGACGTCTTACTTGCTTTTTGCTTATTACTATTAGACTGTTAGCATCGTTTGGAGATAATTACAGTTAAACACTGTCTTATTAGCGCAACACTGTTTATATACTTCATACGCACAGCAACTACACAACAATAACAACGATGACTATGACTGTCAAAGATGTGAATTGCTTCTCCACTTCTCACAATAATCTTCCGTCGTAGTGATTCCAATATCAAGTGGGTAAGTTGATGATTATTGATCAGTTTCATACACACACAGCTGGGCAGTAGATAAGTCTGATAAGTATACGTCCAAAATAGCTGTGTAGTAGTGGGGCTTAGACTGCACTTTCCTCGAACAACATCACCACCACCACCAAATCAACTCCCTCCACATTCATAACAACAACTTGACTGTGGCAATCCTTATGTTGTTGTAGGTAATCTTCCAATGACTTGTCTCTGTCTCGTTGCTGACTCTGACTCCAAGTCCTTCCACCTGTCGAAACCACGAATGACGAATAATTAGTAAATTGCAGAACCACAACTAAAGTCGAACGAACGAATGGCGCAATAGACGAACTAAAGTTGGTGTTGTGTTTCGAATACGACGATGATGTTACGAGACTCGTTCTGTTGCTAGCGTTCGTTCGCCCGAACGATGGTTCAAGTCAGACTGTTTTGATGTGCGTAGAAAGGATGTAAATGGCCTGGCAACTGCCACCCAAGCACACCCTGCCAGCCCCAGACCGTCTGCAACACGGATTGCAACCCCCTATCGGCCTCTGCCAGCCTGCTCAGCCTGCAACCGCCTGCAACCGCCTGCGTCCGATCTCCTCCGTGGTCAGGTTCGGCCGCCCTGCCGCTCCCACCGCCAATGCCGACAGCCCTAACAGCCCCAAACACCTCTGACTGCCTCTGCATCCACGGCCCTCATTGCTCCTCGCACTCCGAGGCTCCCTTCCCCAACTGCCCACCAGCCTCTCAGCCCTCGTCTACCAAGACGCCCTCCACGATGCATACAACATCACAACGTGAGCCTCTCTCTCTCTCTCTCTATTATTCCTCTTGAGCAATGAACTTCATACACACACACAGCCAGCCAGAGTCATCATCATCAGAGAGAGTGTTAAGGGAAAACCCAGACAACTGCATGGGCTGAATAAATTAGCTCACCAGCGTATGACTGAATTCATCATCACGAGGAGACGACCAGAGAGAACAACTGAACAACTTCACACAACAACAAGAAGAAGACAAGGGAAGCAGTAGAGTGAGAGTCATCATCGCCAGTCACTAATAGTCACTACATAATATGTGCATTCTGTGCACCAACACTATTACACGCGAACAATTACTATTTTTCTTCACCCAACATAACATCATCTTCATCAGCCTTTACAGCTAAACTTGCTAAACTAAAATCTTATTTGCAGGTCCTGCAACTGGAGCCTACAAAACTACAAGAGATTGGACACTCCATAACATCGTCTTTAGATGATTATTACTTTGATTACTCAGATTCACAGATCTACACACACACACACACCAGGGAGATGATTCACGTCTCATAAGTAATCTGTCTGCTACATGAAAGACAACTAACCTGGGATACGTAATAACGTAATCATAATTCGCTTACATATTACATACTCGCATTTTACATGCAAAAATACTAGTGCAAGGCAGTTGAGTGCAGCCAGTAACCAAGAGCAGACAGACAGACAGAAAGTAACACGATCATTTTTCAAAATGGAGTTTGGCTGAAATGCATACACCAAGGAGATCTCAATTAGATCTTTCTCTATCTGATGATGACTTCACTACTACTACAAACTTACTCCTTTGCAAATAGGCTTGCACCTTTCTTACATACATTCACAAACCCCTTCCTATATGAAGACCGAGTCTGTGATTCACTTCGGTCAGACGCTGAGCAGATTGAGAAATACTCCTAGACTGGCTTCTCTGTCTGTCAGCCTGAATGACTGATATTATGCTCTCGCACGATGGGCTTAAGTCTTCGTATTTCGCTTCCTTCATTCTATTCCTCGATTTCATGGCTATTACTGAACTGACTCTTTCGAACGAAGGCGAACCTCCACTGACTGCAGTACTGCACTTACAGAATTAACAGAATTTTGGTGGGCGGCTCGTTCACTAAATACAACAGAAACGAGAACATGTAATGATATGAATGCTGAAATATCATCTTCCAGAACTAAAATGATACATTACGCTCAACTGGATTGTGAAGCAAGCAATACTAAGCACTCGTCGCTCCAGTGCAGTATAGTCCTTGTATCAGCAATCCATACAAAATGTGCTGTGCGATGTACGTAATTATCGATTCGAGCAGACAGAAGACCCAGCCAACCAACAGAATGCATCACGAGACAAAAAACTATTCGCAAAAAGGTATTATCATCTGCTGTGCCTGTCTGAGTTTACATCGGGGATTGACTGACGAGAATGTACACGTAGTTTTTAGTAATATATCTGTCTTCTCCGCAACATCATCTCCATCCATTTCTAAGAACTTATAAATAAATGACTCATTAGCATTGGTATTTTTCAACTCGCTCCACATCATCTGACTAATAAACTAAACTAGCTCCAGATTATTGCAACTATAAATGAAGTAACAAAACGCTACTTTACAAAACATCCATCAGAATTATCCGTTTTAAATAAGTCTTTCAGAAACAGCATTCAATCAAATTCAATTCACTCACGCTTGACGATTTGACACAAGAATCAAAGAAACAAAGTAACAAGGCTAAAGTATAATACTACTACCGATGGTTCATTACATTTAGATTCTAACCAAATTATGTGCTTTTACTCTTCAGGTGAAAATCGGTAATGTTTTCTAACCTGCACAACTGCATCTCTGCTACATTAAAAATTTTTTAAACACCCTAGCATATTACCTACAGGTTAAGGGCTTGTTTCTACAATTTATACTGGAATTACTTCCTTGTAAGGCTAAACCTGGAACATGAAAGTCAAAAAGTCATGAGATGTAAATTATCCTGCCAGATTACCGCTTGTATATCAGTTCCATAATCAAAGAGTTCTGTCTATTTCATGCCATATCGTCCCAGACACATAATGCACTTAAGCAAAGATGGAAGTTACTGAAGTTAGTAAATAATTTTCATTACCCAGCATCTTTATCTTTCCCATCCAAATGTAGATCAAAGCTGGTCGTCCAAGTTTGATGGACAGATGGGAGAGAAGAGAAAGCCATTTCGAAAAACCTTTTGAATAATTCAATTACACAAAGGTGATGGCTGTCTTGTCTGTCCATTTCAATTTGCTTATATTTTTGGTACCTCAACTCAACCACACATTTCTTATACATACAACATTGAACATTCTGCCATTTCTGCCTGCAATTCTGCTTCTACCTGCCACTCTCATTCTCAAATCTCTGAGTGTTTATCAGTCGGTGCAGGGCATTACCACCGCCTGCAGGCAGTTTCTCTTTGCCATCGCCATATGCATCTCTTCCTTCCTCTACCATTCCAATTTACAAAAGATTCACTTCACATCAAAGACTTGGGGCCAAAAATAGTCACATTCACCTTGTCTCCTTCTGATACTGCACAATGATGTAATTAACCGTTGCAGGTAGGCTTGGGACAAGAAAGCCTATTCCTGTACTAAAACTACAAGGACAAAGTGTGAAAGTTAGGGTCCCTGTAGTCCGCAAGTCCGTACGGGTAGCAAGTGACTACTTCTGTTGAGATACTTCATAATTATTAGTTCATTCATAACTTATAACCTGAGCTGAGTGAACAATTAAAATCGTATTTGGTGTTTTCTATTGCATTGAACACGAATTTTTTGTATGCGTCTGGTATTCCAACTTCATATCACACAAAACTTGAAAAAACCTCGTCGAATTCTTTTAAGCGTCTCCGAGTTTGATGAGGGCAAGGAAGCATGAAAAGACAGGATGTTGTTCGCTTGCAGGTTGAGCAGCCACCACCAAGCCACCGAGTACTTTTTCTATTTCATACATTTGCGAAAATTGTGAGGAATCCTAGAACATAGCGTAAAATGGCAATGATGATGCCAACCAAGTGCATTGTGCCGGTGGCAGTACAACCACCATCACGATGGCCAGCAAATAATACCCTTGTTTTTTGGCACAGCTTGGGTCTCTTCATCCAAGCAAGCGAATCGTGGGATCCACACAACAACGAGCTAAGTCAGCTAAGAATGAAGGAAGGAACAATATTATAAGCCTCTTCACAACCTGCATTAAAATGCACCGAATCAACAACCTTTCTCTACCCTTTCGCAATTGTGTATGCAATACTATTGTTGCTTTTACTGATGAATAAAAAATGGACTCACACATTATTATCTTCCCCCGTCTTACGAATCGCCTCGCCAAATATTCAACTAATTCTCGGCCATGTTTATTCAATCTTTGTCAACTTATCTTTCCTCGTATTTCCTATGCCTCATGTATTACTTGTACTTTTATCCGTTTTGCTTTAAGCACTCAGCCCCAGAGCCTTGCCTTAACAGATCTTTCTTAATTCAACGACATCTTTTACCGTATAGGTAGGATTATTTTATTCACGCTAAACAACAAAAGAAGTGTTGTGAAGTTGCCTAATTGATTTTACACTCATAGAATGTTTATATTATTAAGTCACCTGAAGGCGAAGGTGATTCACCTTGTCACCTTGCAGCGACTTTTAATTCCCGATACGTTCTTTAGAGTATCGCTAATCTGACTAAGCTTTAGTGCACAAATAGTAATCAGTCACTTGCTAAAATACTATTACTGCAACTACTCCAACCGCACGTTTTCTGAAAAACTGTGAACCCTCTGAGCTTTCTGAATAAGCTTCCACTCTTTCACCAAAGCAGGAATACGGCTGGACATCATGATTATTTTACTACTATCCAATAAACGCTTTTTACATCAATTAGACACTTTCACCTTAGTTGTTTCCCATTAAAAATGTTTTACCTTCCAGTAACACATTCATTCCCATCGTGGAGGGAACATTTTCCCAGCAAGTCAACAACACAACAACCACCACCGCCGTTCCTAACTCCTTTTAAGATCTACACCATACAACCTCTCTCTTGACACATACAAACAACAAAACCCACCATCAATCTCTTACCTCCAGAATTTCCGAGAAATCCCTCCAATACGAGTATGAAGATGAGTCCAAATTACTAACGCACTTATCGAAATCCAGCAAACTTTCAGAACTTTAGGACCTGGAGAAATTCACCAGCAACACTGGAAAGGTGAAGATGATTGTTATGTGAGCTGAGCGTCAGTCTGTGGGCAAAAAACTCTTTTCTGCGAGTTTTCTCGTTCTGCCGAATAAAGAACAACCTTGGGTGGTTGATGAACCCACCACCAACACTCGGGCAATGGCGGTTGCCACCGTCGTCCGCCCAAATGCAGCTGTTCAATCGTCACCCCTCCACTTCCTCATCTCCGTCCTCCCAAATGACTTCCGAACATCAATTAAAAACCCTAATCTGCCATTGCATGCAATTAACTACATTATTAAAGTTTCAAACTTGACGATAAGTCTTTTATAGACCGTAGAACGATTTAAAATCTCTTACAAGTGAGAGTACTGAGAGGCAGACCAACTGAGGAAGGAGGGAGTTTTGAATATTCCCTGGAATTGTGGCGACAGGGTTTTTCACTCGTCCGTAGTCACTTTTGAGAACGAACAACAACAACACAGTCACCTCAACTAACAGTGAGTCATACGGTCAACTCATTCTGTTTCAAAAAAAGGAGGAGAACCAATTTGGGTGAGAAAAACTGCTGAGCTTTGTTTTGATTTTGATTTGATTCAAATTCTGAAGATTTTTATTACTTTCTAATTGTGTTATTGTTTTTGACAGGTATTAGGCAACTTAATGATGCCAGATTTGCTTACCAATATGAGGTGTGACTGTTTGGAAGGGGAGAGGAGAAATATTATTGCGTCGGGAGTGGCTGGTTGTCTGGTAAGTTGGGATTATTTTCATTTGGAAAAAATTACCTGTGTTTTATTATGGATTTGGAAACCAAGACAGAAATTGATAAGTATTTTTTGAATTTCATCGCAGTTCTTTATTGGATGGTGGATTATCATCGATGTTGCTGCGCAAGGTCCCACATCTAAAGAGTTTCATGGATCTTATTATGTTTGTGGAATCCTTGGAACTGTTGCGTTGTTCATGTAAGCAACAGTTTAGTCAAAGTAGCTGATTTTCGTTTTTGAAATGAGTTGAGAGTTTTTTATTGCGTTTTGTACAGGATCAACGCAGTTTCTAATGGACAACTCAATGGCGATGCTTTCACTGAAGGATGCATGGGACCTAGAGGAGCTAGGATGTGGTTGTTCTTAGGATTTGTTTTAGGATTCGCATCTGTCATCGCTGCAGGATGGATTTTGTTTGCGGGTTACGTCATTCCTCCCAGTAGGCTTCTTGCTAAGCTTCAGCTTGGTTTTATTTAATTTTGGTCTAGTGTACTATAGAATATAGTTAGTAGTTATAGTGTGGTTATTAGTTTTGGATTGTCAGTGATTTGGTAATTGGGTGTGTCGTGTAGTGTAAGTGTGGGAATGCGTTTGGGAATGCGTCCGCATTTAAACCGCAAGTAGTATTGGTTGATTTAACAGCTAATTATTCATACGTGCTTTTATAATTCTCCTTGCAGATTCAGCAAACAAATGGTTCGGCGTGGCTGTATTCCTCCAGAACCTTTTCATATTCGCCGCAGGACTCGTCTACAAATTCGGACGTTCCGAAGACTTATGGGGCTAAAATGTCTGAAATTCTTCGTACTTAATATATCCCACCCTTCAATCCATTATGGACGTTGTGAAGTTATCCCCTCCCACATTCTACTCATTCATGTTTTGTACATATTCATCTACAAGCTTTTAAAATGGTCTTTTGTATTTATGCACTTCGATCGAAACCGAACTCTGTAGTTTACATATAAACTTGTTATCGCGTTGAGTGCAACTTCACGTTCCACAAGAATCGCATCGTGGCTCATTCCGATATTTAATAAACCAAAAATGCTTTAGTACTAGACTCAAAACCAGGTATTTTAATTTGATTTGATAATTTTGCTTTCTGCACCTACTTAATTCGTATTCGAAGATACATATGGCGGCTGGCTTGAGACTTGGGACTCGACTCGGAAGACAGGCCTCGAGTAGCATTGGATTCTGCAACAGAGGAGACAGTGCAACCTAGTGAGCATTTTTTATTACAAACTGCATAGAAATGAACTCGCATGGACGAATCCAGTACAGAAAAGGTTTTTCTCACTGCTTCTCTCAGGTGGGGATATAGCTCAGTGGTAGAGCGCTCGCTTCGCATGTGAGAGGCCTCGAGTTCGATCCTCGATATCTCCAGTCATCTTTTTGCATCTTATCTCACAAGTTTTATGCATAGCATGCATTTACTTCTGATTCACTTGCTAAATTTCCAATTTTTTCAACTTCTTTCCACTTACTTTTGTCTAATTTGGGAAAAACAGAAAGAGTAATTATGTTGCACAGTCATTTCATTTCAATCTGTAAATGATTCACTGCATCAAAATCTAAAATCGTAATATTCTAATAAATTATTGGCAGATGAGTAAACTCCAATCTAAAGTGATTAGTAACAAATCGGAGCCGCACCGAGTACAAACTTCCTGATTCTGGTGAGCCACAATGCATAGTAGCATAGGATGTGGATAATGTATTGGGTTCATACTTCACAACTTCAAGCATCCATTTCGCCATAACTCTTTCAAGTACTTCGTTTCGTAGTACTTCGCACCTTGATTCTTGTCACAAGTCACGAACACTGTAAAAGTAGAAGCTGTACGTGTAGTAAAACATATTCTTATCTTGTTTTCACCTACGATAACTACACAAGCAAAATGACAGCAAAATTGTCAAATTGAAGATACCTGATCGTAGACACGTAGGCAAAAATTTAAGAATGCTACAAACCCATGCAATACAAAGTATCTCGGTGTAGACTCGGAGTCCGATTAGATTGGACAATTGTCCTTTAAAAACTGAAAAAAAAATTTCTTTTGTCTTTTCAAGTTTCATGCTATATACGTGCAGAAGATAAGCCCTGCCTTGTTCACATATTATGCAGGATCAAAATAAATAAATTAATTAATCAGTCAGCGTCTCTACAACTCACTGAGCTGCTATATATAAACTGATTGAGACTTATATAGAGGACACATTATAGTAATTACAGTAATTTAGTAACCCACCCAGACCCACAGAATGCAGACAATTTTCAAGCTACCTACAAGTTTGTGACAACGGTTTGACAATGCTGCTCCGCAGTTCCTTCACCGCTATATAACTAACAGATAGAGAGATCTAAAATCTCAAGTTTCACCTGTATAGCCCGTGTTTCATTCATTACGATGATTGGCAGGATCATCAGCCTGATATGCATTGAATCTATTTGGAAACGAAACACTTCTCGTAATCAGGGTTTGCAGTTCAATTTTTTACTCTCAGCTCACCATCATCCTAGTGGTCACTGGACGAAGACGAAATCTCAACTTTCCCTGAATTGGAGCTGTGAAGTCTTTTTGACATCTAGATCTTCCAGTTAAAGTTCTATTTGCAGTTTTGCAGTAGTCACAGCGAAGATGACTTCGTCCTGTGGTGACTGCGACTGTAAACCCTCAAAACTGGACAATTTGGATGAAACTGAGACTGGACACAATGCTAAATCCTCAAAACTAGAGATGTTGGATGAACCTGAGAAGCCTTGGCGCAATGAGAAACTTCAATCAACACCTTCCAATAGTTCCCTGGACAGTGACAGCGAAATCTTAAAAGATTGCGATGAATCTGCAAAGCGAATTGCAGCGATGACTTTGCCACAGAAAATTGTCCACTACATCAAAGCGATGCGTATGGAACCAGGGTTCCTACTGTACATGATTGCATCCGTCATGGGAAATATTATGGCATCAGATCTTCTATTGGATCGGGCCTGTCGTGTTAATATGGCATACAATGACACCATCTGCGATGTCCTCACTGCCACGTAAGTATATATTATACCTATTTTGGGCTTTTACCTTTTTTACCTTTAGATTGCTTGAGAAATAACAATCAAACCAAACGCATCACCTGAAAATTAATTTAATAAAACTCCCAGGGGTAGCAAAGCCATATTCAAAGCCCAAGAAACAGAAGTTCAAAAAGTCATCTCAGAGATTGGAATTTGGAGTGAAGTGATCGAAAACTTCTTCCCCATAACTTTCTCTTTATTTCTGGGAACATGGAGTGATGTTTATGGAGTCAAGCTTCCATTCCTATTTTCCATCGCAGGATCTGTTGTTCGATACGGAGGTTTAATTCTTTGTGTCTACAACCCATCTTGGAGTGCAGAAATTGTCTCAACCATATCAGTTCTCCCTGTATCGATCACTGGAGGAAGAATCGCGATCAGCATGGTAGTCTACAGTTTCGTTTCAATCACTTCATCTCTTGAAGAGAGAACTGTTCGTGTTGGAATCCTCACTGCAATAAGAACGTTCGGGAGATCAGCAGGATCTGCTCTCGGAGGATTCTTGAAGCGATCAGGGAAAGATTACTACTTCATATTCGGGATTGGGGGAGGAATAGCTCTGCTCTCGTTCGTGTACATTTTGATCTTTATGCCGAATCCTAAGAAAGGCAACAACCCTTGTGGATACAAAGACACTAAATTGCAAGCAACTAAAAACCTTTTCAACTTGCGCAATATCATTGAGTCTGCTAAGGCTTTCTTCAAAAAGAGAGAGTTTGGAATTCGAACTCAACTGTATCTCCTCGTCATCGTGCTCATTTTCACAATGGCTCCTATGCAAGGTAATTACATTCCAAAATTTGCTGCTGATCTCTCGTCTTTATTATCTAACTCTTGAGAGGCGTGAGAAGCTGAGTTTCATATATTTTATGAACTTCCAGGCGAAGATTCTGTGCTTCTTCTGTTCGTCAGGGAAAAGTTAGACTGGAGTACTGCAGACTACGCTGAATACGGAACCTTTAGGATGCTCATCGCTTTTGGAGGTGGAATTATCTCAGTTTACTTTTTAGCTACTCTGCTCAAAATGGCTGATTGGAAGCTGGGCTTAATTTCGTGTATCAGCCAAATCGCAGGAAGTTTTGTTTATGCCTTTGCCACAAACACTCTAATGATGTATATCGGTAAATCTTTATTCAATCTTCCAGTCCAAAACTAATTAAACCCAGAAAAGAGGTTTTTAGTACTTACGTAATGTTTTTGTTCTTCAGCTCCCGTTGTGGACGTACTCAATGGAACAATGATCATAGCTGCAAGAACAATGCTCTCAAAGATCTCGCCAATTGAGGAGATGGGAAAAATCAACTCATTTATTGCTGTCATCGACTCTACAACCCCTTTATGGGGAAATCCTGTGTACAGTGCTGTCTACAGAATGACAATAGACAACTTTCCAGGAGCGTTCTTTCTCATGTCCGCAGCTTTCACAATCCCTCCGATGATCCTGTTTACGTGAGTATTCCCACATACTCGCTTTAGGAGTCTTAGTTCAGAGAGTTCTGATCTGATTTTCAAAAAATTACTTCACAAATTCACAATCTCCCAAACTAAATACTTTCAGGTACCTGGGACTCACCCACAAGGGAATTCCAATTCATGAACAAGCTGAGAGAAAACGCAAAATTTGTTGCAGAGATCAACCTCTCCCACCAACTATTGATTTGTAGGATTTTACCTGAAAATACTTTAATTTTTATAAATAAAACATCTTTACCACGGATTACGGATGGTCATAGATATTTAGATTATTTTAGATTAATACAACTTCCATTACTTCCCCGATTATGATATAAGGTACTACGAAGTACTACGAAGTGGATATTTCTTTAAGCTCTTAATCTCCAAGAGTTTAAGTCACTGCTAGCTTTTGGCTTGCACAGCCTGTTACCAAAACTATGAACTGCATAAAAGAACGTATAATTTTATAATTTTGATTTTCATCAGGATGTAGGGCTTTCCGTTCCGTGGTTTGTTTCAAGACAATAATAAATGTAATGCAATTAATTCGAAATGAACAACATTTTATTAAAGGTTAAAATCCTTACTTGCATTAATAATATTCCTTATATTTACTACAATTATTTTGCATTTCATTGTCAGTCAAAATCAGTCAAGGCTTCCCCTGTCATAATTTATCCCTCTAACCACTTACAATCAAAGTTTCTTGAAGAGCCAACACAGGATTTAAATAGGAGTAAGCAAAAGAAGTAATTAAATTTACAATCAGTACAGGTTTCATTCACTTTTACATCCAGATCTACTCTAAGACGTTTAATCGAAGTAAGACTCAATTGGCAGACAGGCATCCCAGAATTGGACTGGATACTTTCCGCACAAACTATAAATTAAATGTATGATGACTATCCAAACTTTCCATATTCCGTGTTTTCAGTAACGCTTCGATGTGATGCTGGTCTAACTCTGCCACGTTGGTTGGACATGTCCCAATGGTGCACAAATTGGTTGAAGTGTTAAAAAAGGATCCTGCGGGACAAGAATATGTGGACGAAACCATCGTTCCTCCGACAGATATGCATTTATAATACTTTCCACAGTTGTCAGGATAAGCGAACGTTCCTACAGTTATGCATGTAATGTTAGGCGCGACTGAAGTAGTCGTAGTTGGAGGTGTTGCCGACAACGTCGTTGTAGGAGAAGAAGGACATGGTCCCTGAGTACACAACTTTGTTGCTGCGTTGAAGTACGAACCTGGAGGACATGTGTAAGTGTAGGAAACCATCGTTCCCCCAACTGCTATGCATTTGTAGTAACTGTCACAGGTATTTGGGGATGGGAACGTCCCTGTATTAACGCATGTAATGTTTGGTGAAGATGTAGTGGTCACTGGAATTGCTGTTGTAGACGCAGTAGCAGGACACGGACCCTGAGTACACAACTTTGTTGTTGTGCTAAAGTACGAACCTCCAGGGCATGTGTAAGTGTAGGAAACCATCGTTCCCCCAACTGCTATGCATTTGTAGTAACTGTCACAGGTATTTGGGGATGG
>JAQGAD010000714.1:0-30132 GCA_034696625.1 Isotomurus palustris
GCTGTGCTGTGCCAACTTCAGCCCTCTGCTGCGCTGTGCTAACTTCCGCTGCGCGCTGCGCTAACTTCCGGGACATGTACATTTTGATGTTCCACAGCTTGGGAATAGGAGATACAGTACAAGAAGCTCATCACTCCTAGTTAATTGATTTAGTAACTCATCCAATGTTGAGAAATGAGCTGGGACTTCTGGGACTACATATATAGCAAATTCTAATATGATAAGCTTCACTCGACTCGCTATTTCAAAACCACCAAACAACGAGGAAAGTCAACGAAGTAAGACTTGGGTCCAAGCACCTAGATAATCCACAGAGAATTTCTGTTGCAAGAAAATTAACTGGCGACCTCGTTTTTTTGTAGAATGAACTTTATTGCTCTCTTGTTTTGGATTTGGGCCACTTACGTTTGCAAAGTTAACTTGTTTGTAGGAAACTAGAAATAGTTACTTAGCTGAATTTGTATTAGAAAGTAATTGTATTATAATTTTAGCCATGACTGGAGACAGTACTCCGAATTCGAAGAAAATTTCCTTACAACTTTAGTTCAAGCTTAAGACCAACCTACCTAAAGAATTCCCTTGCGTTGAATTAATTTTCTTGGTTCTACGGAGAGTTGTGAAGGAAAGGTAGGAGAAAAGGAAACACAAATTCCTCTTGTCTCTCATCCAATCATTCATCAGCACCAAAAATATTCCGTTTACCCAATTCTATATCTGTACTTTAGAAATCAATCAATAACCTTACAGACCTTACTATTAGTATCTGAATATTAGTGGGTGAACCAAGATACGAATCAGAATAAAACCGCAAAGGTGGAACTTGTGTATTTGTGATTGTGAAGAATCATTTCTCAATGTTCTTTCTCTAAAGTAGTTCGGAACAAACGCAGACTAAGATAAATGATAGATCACGGAAATAGATACTTACAGCATCCAATTTTGTACACGATGCTATCGGTATTGGATCCATTTTTCGGTTTTGTGCTTGCATTGAGTAAAGATTAAATTTGTTCTGAGAGTGAACCTCACAAGGGATAAGAAACGGGAAGGGTGAGATGAGTGTTTTAGTTGATGTGGCTGTTTCTCTTCTTCAGCAAACGACTGAAATGCTTATGTCCCCTGATCTTCACACATAAATAAACGAGGATGCATTGAGCTAGGCTTGGACATGAATTATTGAATGTAATAAGAAGGAGTAATGCAATCAAGTGCATCTGTAAATCTTGTACTTGTACAATGTAGGCATCCCTATTTTGAACTTGTGCGTGGAGAATGGGGAAGTAAAAAGGGAGATCAGACATCAGAGATGTGTATTAGAAATGAGATTGCTTTGATAATATTTAATTTAACCGGAATAACAGCACTAGACGGATTGTCTTGTACACTTAACTTATTCTGCTGTAGCACAAAAAATCATTTCATTATTTTTTAGAGAGAAAAACTAGAGAGAAATTGGATAAAAAAGAAAGGCAACTTAGGGTGGAGGGAGAGGTACAATTTTATACAACTGTTATGTCGTGCAGTGGGTTTTGTTGCATTACTCACCGACAACTCAGTTGGAAATGTAAAAGAGTCTGCTGGAATGGATTTCTTTTTAGTGGAATAATTGCATTTCCATGCATGTTTGAGCACAAAAAAGCAGAATTACTAAAAGACGAAACGAAGCTTTTTGTTTGTAATGATGGTAGACTGGTCACTACATGAGCAGGGAGAATGTGTAAACGTGACTTTAAAGAGAATAAATGATTGATTTGGTTAAAGGAGAATACTTTGATGTGAAGGGGTTGAAGTGGGATGGAGAGTGGACACGAAACGCATTTACTAAGTTCGTAGTGATGTAATAATAGGAAATGAGTCTGAATGTTCTATGGTGTTGAATAGTTTATTTAACATGCAGGATTCAATGCAATGTATGGTCAACACAACAGTGCCCAGTAATTCTGTTTTGACCAGTTTTGGTTTGTTTGAGAAACCCAGCTGAAGACTCGTGAAGTACTGCGTGTCTTCTTTCTCTTAAAAATTCAATCGAAAAGGAATGAGCCTTGACCGTCATTCGAGAAAAGTGCAATTGGGATTTTATTTCTTGCACACAGCATTCTCTCTGAGGCTTCCAGGAATAAGAATGATGAAACATTTACACGCTCGTTGGAACCACCTTGTGTGTGGGATGTGTTGGAAACGAGAAAGTTAATGTCGAGTTGCAAAAAGTGAAGTTGGATATGGTATATCATTGAAGAGGGTGAGCAAAGAAGCCAAAAGAAGATTCACTTTGACTTCCGTCTTCTGTGTATGTTCGATGGGTGAATAGATGGAATAGAGAAATACCGGTGGGAATGAAGGAAGGAGGATTGAGACGTCTACTTTCCTTACGAAGGAACCTTTTTCCCGAGGGACTTGTGGGCCTCTCTTTACTTTCACTTTCTGAGGCAGCCGTCAGAAACTATCTATCGGTTTACATTGCACGCCTGTTTAAAATATTATTTTTATACTCTTATCTTAGTATAGCAGTATCTCGTGCGTGCGTTCTTGAGAAAGCTAGATAGAACTATGCACTGCTGAATTCCTTAGACTATCGACTAGAAGGACATTATTATATTCTTATGGCAGACTTGACATTAAACCTCATATTTAGTGATCATTCAAGCTGAAACTTATACATTCATGTTCATGCGGAGTACAAAAATCCAACATACAACCAACCAACTATTATTCGCACTTCAAAAATATATACGTACACAGTACATACAGTGATAAGTTTTATGCACCAAACCAAAGTTCCTTAGTTATAAAGGCACTTATGCTTCCGGAGTTTTTCTTAGACCGGTTACTTATCTAATCGATTGATATTGATTTCGAAAATGGAAAATTTTATGAGCTATTTCTAACGAATCTGAAACTTTTGTGGATAACATTGACTCTCTCAGCGTACTTTCTCCAGAATGATATTCATAAATATTGTCTTATTTCGTAATCTTCCCTTGCAATGACATGAGTCAAAAGTGTGCTACGTCTGTTCGCTATCTATTTGTATAAAAACCAATGTACATTTGTACATTTCAGTTGCCAATATTGTGTGCATGCCAATGCGAAGATATGTACGATACGTTTGGTATGGTGACACCGGCTGTGCCTAATTATGTTTTCGGTACACGATCTCGTTTGTTTTCCATTACAGCGATTCAAAGTCTAGACAAGTCGCTAATATTTTAACAAGTTTTTGAATAGTTCCTTCCTGTAATAAAGTAAATTTTGGCAGAGGGAGGAAAAAGGCAATCAAGGGAAAGCAAAGTGTGCAAAAAAGAAAAGTTAGATAGTAAGTTAGTGATGTCACTAGATGATACTTGAGTCTTGAGTGTATGAATATTATTACTAGACGTAAAGGTGTGGATGATAGTTCTTTACTAGATTGTTGTGTCGCTTCAAGGATGATAAGTCGTATAAGTTTCTTGATGGAGAAGTTGTAAAGATATTATTGGTGCTATAAATCATGAGCCGCGGACATGAACATGCTACAAAGATTCACTACTGAGATGGAGTCTCATCTTAAAATGAGGTCTACTAGGGGTTATAACATCAGAATATTGAGAACACTGAAGCTTTGGTACTGAAGGATCATGCTTGAGTGCAATATCTAATTCTACCTGGAGTAACAGCCGTACTAGTAATAGTAACATGACTAACAAGAATGAACCACTTGGAGAGAGAAAGCAGGAGAGAGGCTGTGCTCAGTTATTCTCAGAAGTGTCTCATGGAACCAGCGTGTGTTACATGAAGCTATCTAATTCATTTCCTGGCAGGATGGAATGTTTTTCTTCCTCGGGAAGATGATAGTAATGTGCACCTTCCATGTTGCTTTCTCTCTTTCTAGATCGCATTGCAGGAAGACTGTCTACCAGAGTAATGTATGGAGTAGGATTAAAGGTTAAATGAGGCTGTAATTATGTAAATGGACGTGAAACCATGAGCTCGTTAGTTTAATTAGCCTAAAATGCAATGTCATTACTCTCTTTTGTCAAGCCATGGAGGAACATTGAAATTCTACTTGGTGATAGAGAAGGATGACTTGCAGAATAATAATGTATGGAGCATTATTATGCTTCTTGTCGTTTTCGGACCTACTGTCCGTGTAAAACACAAATACTAAATATGCACAGATACGGCAGCATGTTCAGCTATTATTTTATTGCCTTGCTTATAAAAAGCAACATGCTAACAGCCTGTCCGAAGATAATTAAGTACAGCACATGATTATAAAGTTAACTACAGCCATTCGTTTTGTTTGAATGGCTAGATTATTTTCTTATTCGACTACTTTCTACTTCTAGTTAACCTTATTGAGACACAAAGTTCACAGTGATTGCAATTAGGTTTTGTTAAATAGTAACTAGATCTATGGTGCAGAAACATGAAACACGAATTATTGATGCTGTACTTGTCCAAAGGAAAATGTTTCATAACTTTCTCATCTACTTGAGGTACTACTGTCTTGGTTGTAAGAATGGTGTGGGTGTGATTAAGCGACGTGCGTTGTGCAGTGAGAAGTTGTGTTGTGTAATAATATTGATAAAGGTTTTAGATTACTCAGTGGTGGCACAAGTGAAAGTCTTGTGTGTGACTGTGTGAATCTTACGCACTTGTATTATTATTCTTGGTGAGTAAGCTGAAAGTAAAGGAGAAAGAGAGAAAGTTTCCAGCTTTGTCACCCTCTCCACTGACTTGTCGATGATTTATGATCAACTGAGTGTAATTGATTCGGATTTCTAGATAATCCATCCTCTGTCTTCATGCCAAGTCCAACTCCAGTCCTCGCTATTTCACTTCTGGTGGGGAAAGATGTATAGTTAGTGCTCGAGTAGCATTCCATCCCTCTGATAGAAATATGATGAAGAACTTCAGTAACTACATGGTTATTTTCTGTCCTTCTTGAGCCAACAAATATATCAGACTTCCTACTCAAACTCCTCACTTGCTTCTTTTACTTTCTTTGCCCTTTTGGCTGCACTTTGCTGTCCTATTCTGGTGCAAGTTTACTTTCCTTTCGTCTCTTAGCTCTGGCGAAGGAAAACGATATCCCTGCTACTTAGAAAATGTCATTCTCCCAAAATCTCAAACAGCAAGAAAGCATACACGAGTGCATTCAAGCATTTTGTGCTTCAAGATGTCGACAATAAAGCGAACTTAGAGTTAGTTCCGAGCATGTAGAAAGGAATAGGTTAGAGTTCTTACAGTCCATTTGGGTCCTCTAAAGCATATTATGTAAAGATCAAATCCAAATGAATTCCAGGAATAAGTACTGAAACTGAAACGCAATAATGTTAAAGGAAAAGTTTACATGCAGCTTTTCATCATATGAATTTCTATTTAAATCGACGGGACGGATTAGTAAAAACTATTATTATATCGTAGCCTAATAAGTTAATTGACATGGGGCTGATAGTAATTCAGACAGACGCTAAAGAGTTGTTCGAAATAAGCTGCGAGAATAGTGAAAGTTAATCAATTCCGCTAATTCCGCAGGCTGTTATAATAATGACTCCGCATGAAGAATGAAAAACAAATACGGTGTTATATTTCCCGTATACAATATAAATCGTAGAAAAACAATGATAGTGGTACTGATTCCACTACTTCACTTTCTTTTTTCCCTATTTTTTTCTGTATGCAAGACTTTTATGTGTAGTACAGACATAGATTAAGCGTAAGAACACTTTGCGAGAAAAAAATCTGCAACAAAGGAAGTACACGCACAGGCAGTCTATCAAAGGATTTAATAAGGAACCCGTGTGTAAGTGTGTGTAGTGATACTTAGTCGATCACAATAACACAAGAAAAACTTTCTCTGATAGGCAAGTCATTACGATGTGAGCATGGCTTGGATGGTGAAATGCATCTTGAAAACAACCATTTAGGTAGAATGTATCAAGCGTATTTGTAAGCCGTATCATTTAAAGACATCTTAAGGAAGAGTGTAAGGAACGAATGCCATTTGAAGACAGAGAAAGCTTAGTTGTCTGCACAAGACCTGGAAACTCCTTCCTTTTCGTTCTTAGGTAACCCTTTTCGTTTTTTTACTTTGTGCCTAAAAGAAGACTTGTATAAAATAGAAAGCGAGTATAAAAGAGGGAGTTAGGGGATTGGTTTGCTGACTGAGAAAAGAAACAAATGTCGACCGGTTGGCAGCGTAGAATTCTGCGTTTGAAGAGTGTAGTCTTCGTGTATTTGAAGGGAGTCTGAAGAGATATCTTTCTGTCCATGTGAAAACTAGTGAAAGAGACTAGCTGATCTTCCTTGTGAGAATTTTAGTTTTTCCTCGTAAAACCGTATCTATTTGGGTGCAGTGTATACCCAGGCAGGATTTGCAGATACTGTTGCCTGGCTCTGGCGTGGTCAAACTACACTGGAATCTTTCCAAGTACAAAATGTTCACAGCTCTCCATCCTTTCGTTCGTCTCACACTTTCACTGTATATATTCAATACTCCTCGTCCATTGTGAGTTGGCTGGGATTGTAAGAATGTATAATCTTTTGAGGAAAGTAGGCGTGTTCGTATGGCATTGTACACTCTCGAGGATTCAACTTGGAAAGGAAAATGAAGGCAAAAGGACTTAAGAGATGGCTAATATCGTTCTTCAATACATATAGTGGGAAACACGGCTAAGAGTTTAATAGACAAGTGGTTGAGTAAGTAAATCTAAATGCTCCAAGAATATCTCATAGAGTATCTTGCTGACTTGTTATTTTCTTTAGAAGGAGGTTTTAAAGAGCTGGGGGAGGTTATATATGAGGTGTATAATATTTAAGTTATTGTAAAATGGTAGCTGTAGCCTGAAAAGAGAAGGTTGTGAAAGAGAAAGTCTTGGGAAGGACGGAGTATTTCATTCCAAAGGGTACATCCCATTATTACGAGGAAATAGATCAAAATAAAAGCGTTTATTAGGACGGGAACGCGGATACCTAAGGATATGAGAAGAAAGAGGAAAGGTTCGCACTAGGAAAGTAGAGGAAGACAGTACGTGCGTCGTATCTAATGCTTTCTCTCAGCTCTTTTCAGCCCATCCTCGCGTCTTCTTATTAAACTTGTGCTCAAGGATGAACTACTGCTCTTCTGCGTTCTCGGAATCGAAATTTCCGGCCTGGAATTTTGTTTATCTCTTTTTTATTATGTCTTTCATAGTGGCGTTGTAGGTACAGATTTTGAGGTATATGAGGAAGTAATAAACTCCTTTTCAGTATCAAATACCAAAGATGGTAGACCTCCTATCGTTGACCTACATTTATCTTAAGTATGTTTCAGATCTTTACAGACTAAATGCTTGGTTTACGTACTTCCAACATCACACGAAGTAGCACGACAAGCTAGGCAATCATTTTTGTCGCTCTAAGCGTCAGTTTGTGTATTCAAGATGAGCTGAACTCACGAGTAAACACTTGTGTCGCATTCGCGTATACTTTTCACACTATTTATCTTTTTGCTTTGTATAGATCGCACATAGTGATACAACAAACGTGTATATTAGGTCCGGGAGACAGTTAAAATGTGTGTTCAAGTTGCTTGAAGCTCTCACAGTCTCACACAGTTCGAGTAAAGGGATTCTGCACGAGGACTTGTGTCAGTTGTGTCTGTGAATTGAGACTGGGTGTGTGAGTAAATCCATCTTCTTAGAAACATTGATAATAGTGGAGGTACCCTTCTACTCTATTGTTATAAAATATACTAGAGGTTAGGACTTTAGACTGAGAGGGAGAGGAAATGGCGTTGAGTCGATCCGATCGGATTAAATTAGTCAAATAAATTGGATCCCATTGACACAAGGAACATTCTTGGCATTACACGGTAGTTTGAGCACAGCAAGAAGAATAGAGAGGGTCTGCAGTGGAATACGTGAAGCATCCTTTAGTTTTGTAGGCTCTTCGTGTGTACAAGTAGTAGTAGCTAGCTGAGTTCTCAAAACCTGTCCTGGGAACTTGAACTATTGCACTAGTAAACCGAGAACTTTGGTTCTGATGCGATTCATCCATGCAGGCCTGAATTTATCCATATTTCTTTCCGCAAGGTCTATATGGACTGAGGCAGACGTATATTATAATGGTGGTGCAAAGGGTTCTCCACGCGTGAGAGAAAGAACCTTATCGCATTATTATTGTTATTATCATTCAACGTAGAAACTATTTTTGCACCGGAGGTGGAAAAGGGTAGGCAAGACAGTTGAGAAATGAAGTTGAGCACGGGACATGCATAACCTTCCTCGTGTGGGAGAAAGCACCAGACTCCGTGTGGCTTCATCGTCTCTCGCTTCCAAGATTTTTCTTTTTAAGGAATCTTCCCACGGCTAGGATGCTATTGCTTCGATTCTTCTTATTCAAGTGGCTGCGAGGAGTCTCAGGGACTCAGGGAGTTTACTGACGCATCTATACATTATGTAGTATGATAAGGTGTAGGGAGATGTGTTTCACCTTAAGAAATAAAGGATCGAGTAAACGGAAGCATTCATTGATAGTCTAAACGGGGCTCTGTTGTGGAATGGAAATGTCATTGTGAAGCAAAGGGTTAGAGAGATTACACAACCTTCCCTACTAGGTTTCTTGGTTAGGAGCTTCTTGTTCCTCCTTCTGATGAGTGTGAGCAATGCAAAAGACTTGACCTGATCAAAGTGGTGCCTGTCACTTACATGTCTTGCTTTTACCTTCACTCCTGACCTGAGTTCCAAGTCCCAGTTCTAACGATCTGGGAGAGAATGAGAATAGCTAAGAAATTGTGTCACATCGTAATAGGATCGTTGCGTCAAGGAGATCTGGTAATACCCTATTTCTCTACTATTCAGCCATTTGACGTCACTTGTAGAGACAATTTCATCCGAGAAACTTAAATATTTTAGTGTCTCTCCGGTAGCGATCTAATGCCGGTTCTAGAGCAAGTAAAGTTTTTATTCTGCTTCCATGTGACCATTGCTAGTGAAAACATAGTATGAATTGTAAAGTAGCTTTTTGCTTTCTTTCCTTCCAGCGGCGAGTATAGTACGCTCTTAAAGTGATAGAACGTGATACGAGTATACGCTTACTGCAAAAAAGAGAAAGTATACCCTCGAGCGGCGAAACCACTTGTCATGTCGTTTTTAAGCGATCTTTAAGAATCGTGTTCAAATGAATAGTCCTAGTTTTGCTTAGTAATAATGAAACTGTACACTGAATGTTTAGCAAGAGCTCAATATCACTATACTGGATATGTGTGTTTAAAGCATATACGAGATTTGCACAGAGCAACTACTGACGGTGTCACACTTGTGATGGAAACCACATGAAAGAAAGTCGGTAGCATAATATAAAACTTAAAAAATTCCATCGGGGTGGGATTGGTTGGCATGTCTAGAATTGCATGGAGAAATGAAGAAGGAAGGAAGGAAAGTTTAAGCAACCATGCATGATATGGGTTTAGGCACGTGAGGGCTTGTGGAAGTGTGAAGGTCTCCTTTTCCGAGTCCAATGCTCACACATTTGAAATGCAAAGTGCATCGCCGAACGGAAGAAATTCTTTTCTCTTTTAAGTCCAAGGAGAAAAAAGACACGTGAAATGAAGGGGTGGGAGGAAGAAAGTTTGTTGAGTTAAATCTGGTTGAACTGTGCTTAACCATTTTGACCACCAAGGCGAATTTACAAGTGAAAGGGCTAGAACGGGCATCTTCGTGGGGAGAAAGTTTAGTGTGTGTGTGAGTGTGTACAAAGATGACGAAGGAAAACTTCGCCAACGGCTTTGTTTTTACTTTTCACATTACTAAAAGGGAGCAAGGTTTTGATACGAGAAACGATTTGATAATGGGCATGGGAGATGTACAAGATGCATAACGAATGCGGACATCGCAATATACAGAAAGAAATGCAGACAAGATTGTGAAACTTTTTTCGTTAGTGATAGTGGGAGTTTCTTTCCAGGATTCGAGTGACTTGAGATGCGGATGTGGTATCAGTCAAGCATACCTGCCCATTTCTTGTCGCGTCGTTCTGATATTTGGATAACTTGCTGGTGGTTCTAGCGGTGGTGGTGGTGGTGGGTTGAAGTCTTTGTAATCTTTGCTACTGCACAAAAGGCTTTCTCTCTGCCATTCGACCGAATAGGGTGGAAATTTGTTTAAGGTCTTGGAAGGGTAAACATTTTGAAATTGGACTCTGATAATGCCTCCGGGAGCGTTCGTAGTTGGGATAAAAATTGTCCCCACTCCTCTCTATTGTATGTAATTTTTCTCTGAATGGGATGCAATAACGTATATTCTATTGCACAAAGAGTGAAAGGAATCCAAAGATAAGTAGCTAGCTACTGAGATAGCTACTACTCTGCATATATACTTTCCAGCCAAGGGAGAAGACAGAATAACTGAATCGCCATATTAGAAAGGGACTACGCAATTCCTTCTTCACAAAGTGACTGCATGCGACGATTGCACTGCTTTTTGTTCCTTCATCTCCTACGTCGTACTTTCTCCCCTTTCCTGATTTTGTGATCTATTCTTCCAACCAGTCTTAGATTTCTCATGCCATTACAGTTTGAGATATTCGATGCTTATAGCAATTCATTGGAACTGTGGAATTCCTAAAAGACTGATTGCTACGTGGTGAATTGCGTGAATCTATTACGAGTAGAATATCTGTATAGACTGGTATCATTTTAGTTTACATTTACAGCGATGATACAAGATCTTAATACTGAGAGATACACTTGTCTGATCCAAGTGTTTTCGCATGAAGAGAGAAGTATAGTAAAGGTTGCATGCATGAGACGTACTCAACGCGTTGCAGTCTATTTGTCTGCTGAGAATAGATTTATAGAAATTGAGAACGGCAATTTATAGTGACAGAGAATTGAATAGATTAGTTGTTGAGCTAGAGAGAGGATTTATTTGTTGGCTGAATTGAGAAAGGGAGTGCAAGTAGGAGAAAGGGTTCATCCATTCATTCATGTATTTATTTCAGTCCTGCTGCCTACTCCGTAATTCGGTGCACTGAAGATGATGCCCTGTGTAAAAGCCGAAACAATTTAGAAGTGAAGCGGTAATAGAATAGAGTGAGGAGTTGTAAAGTGCACCATACTCGGTTCACATTCTGTTCATATTCTCACCAAAAATTTTGAGTAAAAGTGCAGCTGTATTATTGGAGAAAGCCTTAAGGTATCGTACTACATTTTCTCTAGGGGATTACTATTTCTCATAGATGAATTTTCAAAGTTGTGAAGGTATATTTTTTTGCATGGCTGCCTGCTTAAGTTTTGCGTATTTAGCCGTGGAATCAGCGATGTACGAGATGCGAAATCTGCACTGAGGCCTAGTGGCACAATGGTCAATTCATATAAATGAGAATTATTAGTTGGCTTTTAAAGTTACAAATTACTAGTATACTGTTAAAATTGTACTGTCAGCTGAAACTCATTGGGTCATGGAATGAGGCTGTGGTGCTGTGGATCGACGGGGATAATTTACTTGCTCGAGATTTATTGTGTGCGAGTTGCTGAATCAGTCAAAGGCCTTTGTAAATGACTACATATGGATGGGGATAAAGGGATAATGGAAAGTCGAGGAAGACCTTGCCCTATGTGTATGATCACGATGATCAGAATGATGATCGTGCGACTGGGACTGAAGATGAATCCATTGGCATTGGCATTGGGATTATATCTGTGAAAAGATGCTCAGCACATCACTTATAGACTCCGGTGTAGTTTCTAGATACGAAGGTCCTCACTAGTCCTGAGCAACACTCCTCGTAAGGCCTGTGTCATGTCAGCATCTTTTCCATCTCTCTGGCTCTGATAGGGAGTAAATCCGTTTTCCTCTTCCTTCTATTTGTACGCTGGTTCCTTTTCTCCTTATCTGAAAAAGTGTGCGATATGGTCCCATGTTAAATCCCAACATGACAGTGTGTGTGATAAAAGGAATAAAAAATAAAATGCTTCTTGTGTTCATGAGAATATTGGGTGTTGTAACTTGGCTCTGATTCTCTACTGAGTTGGACGATTCATTGGTTTAAGTTTACAGAGGATGAGGCAAAGCAATTGGAAGAATGTGTTTTTTCTGCTGCAATCCCAAAGACGTTGGACAGGTTTCCTGTGCATAAAAACTCTGTCTCTTACAGTTGCAAGATCAGAAGAGAAGGCTATGTTGGTGGACTTCGTTTCCGAAGGGTGGGTCACATGTAAAGGAACTTCTGGTTTCCACTTTCTCTGAGTTAGACATGTGTTGGAATGCGTCCATACAGTTCATATGCTCAGCAGCTCGCAATGTTGGATTGAACATTATACGGTCGAGTGCTCAATGGACTTTAGGTTAGCAGTTGGATGGAGTGGACAGCAGCAGAAAACTACAGGCGACAGACAGTAGAGTAGTCCACCTTCCTGTGTTTCAGGATGTTGTGATATGACGGTTGGTGGATGCTGGATTTCCGACGCGAACAGAGTGAAAGTTGTCATCTTCCATTACTACATTTCACAGGAGTGGACTAAACACTTCTGTCAATCACAAATTCAATTGGGAACAGTTGGGAACGCAGTGTGTCTATGCATGGATACTTATGAATTTGAAGTGCAATGCATGGATGATGGTGTCGAGAAGCTTGAAGAGTAGAAAGCAAAGTAAATTGTATTCTTCTTGATGTAGTCTCGTCGTAGTTCGTCGGGTGTGTCTTCGTCATTTCCCCACTGGTACATCACTTGTGTTTCTTAAAATATGAAGAAGCAGAAGAAGTGAAATTCAGAGATAATGCGTTTGGGAAAGAAAAAGAATTTTTGGATTGACTCCTTAATGCGGGTTGTAGAGACAGGCTCGGTAGTGATGGTAGGGAAGTGCGAGATCGATATATGGAAAAACGGAAGGGGAGTACGGAGAGAGTAGGCGGAGGCCGAGGAAAGTCATTAGAGTCTCTCTGTCGCACTTTCATCTATGCGAGATCTCTTCTATTGCTTTCTGTACATACAAACCCCCTTCCTTCTTTCCTCGCTGATTCATTTCTACTCCTGCATGTGCATAAATGACTACGACTCAGCAACTTTGCCTCCAAGTAGTGTGAGTTTTCTAATAATGTTTTGGTTAGTTTGGTTGGAAGTAGGAAAAGATAAAAGAAGGAAAAGGAAATGCGTACGATGAGTTAGTTAGAGATAGAAAGTTAAATTGGAGAGTCACTTATTAGCAGAGGGAGGAAACACACTGCAGATGAGAGAGAGATGGAAGGAAAAGGGAAGGGTCGGTGAAGTCGTTTTCTGGTTATTGTGTATATTTTGTGTGTATAACCAGTTTTGATCTTGATATTGTAATGACCATGGTGGTGCGGTGAATTCTTATGCATGGTCAACTGATGGGATGGGGTCGACGTCGAATTTTAAACTGCATATTAAATTGCTCGAGAGGGGATTGGAATGTGAGGAAGAAGTATGTGAAAGTTGAAAATTACTTTGGATGGTTTTGTGTTCAAAATGGAAGGAGTATTAGACACAAATTCATCCTTAAGAAGTTTTAATGCCGTATGAAATCGAAGCTTAGACAGTCTTCCTGAAGATGATAGCATTTCCTTTAGTCTACTTTTTGCTTCCTTCCTTCCTAATAATCCGTGAACTTTTATCTTAAAGACAATCGGGAACATCTGACTCATCGAATGGAACCACTTCTCTCCTCGATTAAAATCCCATTATAGAAATAATTCAAGCTCCAGTTGCTCCTTGACATAGTCATCATTATGTTCTCTAAACTGAAGGAGCAAAAGCAATTCAAGTATAGTTTAATATGGATTAGGAAAGACTTATCCTGTGTCTCTTCCAGTCTGAGATTCCTCATTGTTCGGAGCTTTACTCTGAGATGCAGATGATTACTTTCATTTCATCTCGTATGATATCCCTTCTCGCCTTATACACAAAGTGTATCCAACAACCGTCTACGTCTCTCGTGTTTTATGCAGCTTATTCGTCAACTTTTGATGAAAAACTCATCCGCTTTGTTCTGGTGAATGAGTGAATAATGGAGGGGATTAAAAAGGCACGTCATCCTATATAGGATATTGCAGCAAAGCGTGTCGCAGAGTTTCGATGACAAGGCTTTCGTTCTTAGAACGAGTTGTGTATTTTATTAATGTGGGATAAAATATGATGCAACCCCAAGGGAGGGACGTTTGTGATTATAAGTGTAAAATATTCAAAGGATTGTAGAGAAACTGAACTTCCTCATGTGCTATTGGATCAAGATGATTTATCATTTGGTTCATGTCAGTAGCGTAATTAAATCGAGTTCATTCTCCTTTCTTCTCACAGGAAATAATACGAGCGATGAGGTATCTTCTTGACTTCTGAATTGATCACTTTTAGCTGAGACGATGATGGAGGAGAAGAAAAGTTCCTTTGACTTTTTAGTCTCATCAAAGTAAACGGTTGAAAGGAGTCAATCCTGAATATAATAGGGACTGCCTTGCAGAAAGGAAAGGGAAGAAGAAATTCCGTTTTTGGTAAAAGAACAATGTCCGATTTATGAATAACTGATTGTAAAACGGGGAGGTTACCTTCCCTTTCTAGAGCAGAGACTCAAGAGATGAAGTGAAATGAGTCACGATGAAGTTATGAAATTGTAAAGCGTGCTCCTATAATACTTACTATTAGTAGGACTGTTAGAACGAGGAATCAGGAGGAAAATTGAGAGAAAACTAAAGTGAGGGCATATGCAGTCTACACAGTGCAGACTAAAAGTGTGCAGGCTTGCCTTCCTTCCGTTCTCATCATTAGCTGAGATGCTGTCAGAATTCTAAGTAGTTGGATTCCGAAATCAGACAAAGCCCTGCTGAACCCCCTCCGCACTTCACCAACCAGCGGCCTGTTCATTGCTTCGTTCATTCAGTCTTTCGTGTGTCACTTTAAAATCCTGGTTTTGCTTTCACCCTAAGGGATCCTCACAGAAAGTCACACATACATTAGAACAAGAACAACTTCAGTAGTATTTTCCATCTCGCTCTTTCTCTGGGATAAAGGATTGTAGAGGATTAGGAAAACTGAGAACAAAATGAAACTTCACGAATTTTTAATGACTAAATTATTGTAATCGCAAGTGCGGCGGTACCGTTAGGGCTGGGAAATGTTTACTTCTCGAATCGTTTGATGAAATCCCTCTCCTTGGCTGTTAAAGACTTCAATTAAACAAAGTAACGACGAAAGTTGAAACCAAGGAATGCACTTTGGAATCAGTAACGATCTGCTTCATTTGAATGAGAAGGTGTAAAGGAGGAATTCATTACAGTTTGTAATGTACACACAGTGTGCAATACCACTTTGCCATTAAGTGAGAAAGAATGAACAGGCTGCTGGGAGAAAGTGAGGGGGAAGGCGACGCATTATGCATGAAGGTGAGTCTTATGAGCTTTCATGTCGTGTGTCAAGTAGTTTTATGGCATGGGAAGAAGGGAAGAAATGTGAAGGGCATTTGTACTTTCACAGAATTCTTTTTCTTCCAGTAGTGTCCTCTTATTATTTCATAAGGTGGTGGTGTTGGTGTTGGATGGAGAGTTGGTGTGGGTGAGGTTAACGACGATGAGATAACTCTGTTTTGTTACTTTCTCTATAGACACCATCACCCTTACTCTTACATAATATAACGTGTGAGGAGAGAAAGCACAGTTGTTGTATGACGTGTTCTGTGGTGGAAGTGAGTAGTGGTCGACTGATAGTTGGTGGGGTTAATGCAGGGAATGGATTTATGAGGCTGGACTCCTCCTTGTATGAGTTCTTGTAGAGCATTATTATTGGTTTGTGTGTATTTTTTGTTACTTTTGTGCCCGGAATAGAGGCCATAAAAAATTTGTAAGAGGATAGTTTGTGAAGTGAAGGGAAGAAAAACAGTAAATGTGGCCATTTAGGAAAGCCACAATTTATAATCAATGTCTTGGACACTTCCTACTTTCGTTTCCGCTCCTTTCTGTGGAGGAAGCGAAAGAGGCTTTTGTGGCTGAGTATCTTTCTAAGCTCCAAAAGTTTAATTCACAAGCACATGATGAGCACCTGACCACCACGTAATAATATCAGATACGAGTGGAAGAACACGGGGCTGCTAAAGCATAAAGATATGATGAAATTCGTTTACCTTCTCGAGGGTATGACTTGATGAGCATAAAATTAAGGGAAATGAGATTTCTCAACTTATGTTTGGTTAAAATGTTATTCTCGGAAAGAGGAACACGAATGAACTAAGAATACATTTCACTCACGTTTCCAGGCGTTAAATTGAGAAAGTGGTGTAGTAAGCGTTTAACAATCCGAAACTAGATTGTGACTGTCCTTAAATAAGTGAAGTTAATTAAGGCGAATAAGAAGAATTGTGTGTGCTCCTCCGACGTGAAATATCCCATTAACTTTTTATTGAGTTCTTCACAAAGCTGTAATATTGTGTAAAAAGAATTATGCTAATTTCTTTGCACCAGTACCTTAATAGCATGGAAAATGGGAACGATAAATTCGCTTCAGTGCATTTAATCCTTTCTGAATTCACTTCTACTCACAGACTCTATACGTGCGTCTTGGATAAGCCATGCATGATGCACAGAGATAGAAGAATATAATAATTGTTAGTAATAAAACTTCTTCTCATGTCAAATGTTTAGGACAGAAAACATTTTGCAATAAAATATGGAGTTGTGTAAGATGCAAGAGTGTGAAGCGTAAGCTGAGAAGATCGAGCGTGGAGAAAGTGTTTGGCAGTGCTTGGAATACAAGGGTTTTGACTGCAGTACTTAAACCTACTGGTTTTGTTTGTCCTTGTGCCATAGCTCCCGGTGCTTTTACGCCTGGTCATGTTATACAACCTGAGAACCTGACAGAGAATAATATTTCACAAATTACAACTTAATGTGTTTGCCACAACGTGACCAAAGATCCTTGTGCAAGGAGCAATCTTGTCTTTCTCCCAATTTAAGGTAGAAAGTTCCTTCATCTGTGTGATACTACCGGAGAAAAGTTCTTCCCCGCTTTCTTCACTCACCTCAGGGTATAGATGTAATACGGGGAGGAGTACCACTTCGTGATATATATATCACGAGACTCCAACACTTTCACCTTTATCGTTATGACCATGAGGCTACTATATATAGTGTAGGTCGGTGAGAGTCTTCTTCTGTGGGGAGTGGCTGAGACTGGTGAGAGCAGTCTTGTCTTGAAGAGCGACTCTGTCCGTATGGAATTTAATTGAGAAGAAGAGTGAGAGAGCCGTTAGGGAGTTCATTCGTAAGAACTATATAGAAGTGGAAATGATGCAGTTAAATAAGTAGGTAGTGGCCGTGGTCGTTCCTTGGTCCTTTCGGTTAAGTTTTGGTCTTTGGTGTAAGGGTTTGGTCTTCCCATGTGGAAAGAGATTATGGATGATTCATGATTATCATTTTCTGGCTGAAAAGCAGATACGGCACATTACTGCCAGAGCTATGAGGACTACGAATACAATTATTATTCATTCCAGCCTATGCCCCGGAAAGATATAACAGCAAAGTCTCTCTCTCGAGATAACCAAGCGGCTTAAACTAAATTGCAATTTACGGATTTTTAAAACTTCCTCTGGTGTGTCGAATTGCATGTCATACACATACGTATATGACTCTAGTGGATTTTAAACTACGTCACGTTCCATTTATATGAGACAGAGTAAAGTTTCTGAATTGAATTCTGTAGTGTAATTAGTACTTTCACATCAACATTGTCTTTGTGTATTATTGTCACACTGGAGTAGGATAAGCGACTAGAAGTAGTGTGGGCGAACTTTCTATCTGCGTATGTTGGACTGTTTGAATGAAAACATTCATAAATAGATTAATAGGCTATTAGGAATTTGGACCTTGTTCAATAATGCATGTTAAGGACGTTACACCAGGATATTTGGGAGAAATAAAGGATGATAGAACACATTATGTTTATATATCAGATAGCAGGAGCTACGAGCTGCCAGGTTCGTCGGGTATGCAAAGTATAGGACATGTAATATGTATGACTTTTAATGGAAGCCATTGGAGAGACTTATTTTCCCCTTTATTATTGAGAGATTCTCTTTAAAAAGGGTTTATTTTTGGGCTGAAAGAGGAATTGATTAGCGTAAGTGAAAAATCATACACGATGATGATGGCACCAGAGATGATAGTGGGGTACATTATGATAAGTTGATAGCCTTACGTATGAGTTGTTACAGCAGATCAAGCGGAACAACTAGGCTGGAATCCTCTAATGCTCTTTTTATTTCGCATAAAAGATTGGTGGAAGATTAGGGACGTGCATGACTATTGGTTTACTGAAGAATGGATGGTGAAAGCTGATTGTGTAAAAGGACTCGTCGTCGTCTATCTCCGTTCACCCACCTCAGTGTTACCTTCACTTTGTAGGCTGTTGCAGAAGTGTATGTTTAGAAAATTGAAGAATGAGGCAGTGGCTTTGGTGGAATGGTATGGAAGCTATAACAGTAATAGTAATCGTTGTAATAATAATAGAGGAGAATGTAAAATGAAAAAGCGAGATAGAAGAGATTCAGAGTTTCTAGTCATAATTGGAAGAAGAAGAAGACTGTTGGTGAAGTGTATAAAAGATGAGAAATAATTGGCTATAAGACATTAGTCCCATGGGGGGTTGAGATTGGAGTAATGGTTGATGATGGGAAGTAAAGTAAGAAGTGGTGTAAGGGCACACCACCACTACTTCTGTGTGCTACATTAGGTACAAAAGTGAAAGAAAGAGCGTTTCGTAAAGTTTTATTTGAATTCATGTTACAGAGCCGGAAGACACGGTAACCTTCTCCGGAAATGGGTCTTTCACTGATTTCTTTCGGATTTTCGTTCGAGATGGGAAAAACATTCTTGTGGGAGCGAGGTAAGATCTTCTCACCATTTTCCTTCCCTCTCAATCCGATGTGTAGTCTTACCTATTTCGTCCTAAATGAGTTTTTTATTGTATAACTATTTCTTTATCTTTCTTAGAATTTCTTTCCCTTTCATCCTCTTGTTTCTTTTTTCTTATTTGTTCTCATCGTTTGCTTGTTTCTAATCCAAGAAACCTTCTCATAACTATGCACTGCTTTATCCATCTCTTTCTGTCTTAAAGTGGATGATAAACGATTGGTCTGTCTGTGTTACTTTTCTTTTGATTATGATTTGTTTGCCTAGTCCACAAAGATTGATGGCAGGAATGACTGAAAGCTTTCACCCACTACTAAAACAAACTATAATACGCTAACAACGTAGTTCTCTGTGTGTGCCTATTTGAGTCTTGTTTGGAGAAAGTCGACAACTGCTTGTAGACACGTCAGTTTAGGTTACTCTAGTGGTTCTTGTCTCAAGTTGGACCCGATAAAAGACTGCACTGCAATGGAAAGCTTGTTGACTTTCTGATTTGTGTACTGATGTCTATCAGTTGATTGGACTTGAGGCTATAGACATCCAAGTAGAAAGTTGTGGACGAAGAGAAAGCGACGACAGACCGTGAAGCTTGCTATTCTTGTGTTGTGGTAAACGCATGGCCTCCAGACTTGAGTTTGTGGTAGAAAAACTTGTGCACGCTGAGATCTTGGAATGAATTTAGTGGAATGTATTCTGTGTGTGTAGTGGTGAAAGTGCTTAAATAAAGTTTGCCCAATATTGAGGTAATCCATTATGTCATGTCTTTGGTTTGTTTGTTTCAGGAATGTCGTGTACAATCTCACAGCGGCTGGCCTCAAACTCAACCATGTAAGTGTTCCAGATTGAGTATCTTCATCATCATCATTAGTGTCATCCATCTCATCTTTGTTCCTGGGGAACAACAGCAAATACTAAAAGTGAATGTTTGCGTGTCCTTCGTTCGCAAGAGATGTAATGGATTGATGGTATTGTCAGCGCTTGGTAATGCAAGGATTGCTACTCGAGGGTTAGAGAGTTTAGGCAAGAGAGTTTTATCCCTTGATCTCTAATTTGTCATCAGGAAAGAAGTAAATTGAAATCAAGGAGAAAGGAACCAAGCGAGTTAATTCTTTTAGTAGAAAATGAGTGTAATTCGTTTAAGGCTGAGCCATATATTGTAGTTTGTAGTAGTAATGTAGTGACATTCACGAAGGAAGCAATCACGAGAAGCAAAATAGGAAAAGGATGTTCAGATAGAGAAGGAGAAAGGTTTCAAGTGACCCAAAATGATTCCGGGAGTGATAAAAGTATTGTACTTGTACAACCGATCAGATTAAAATTGAACTTGTGCAGTGACTGTGGAACTATACGGCTGCGTTTGCCGAGATTGCAGTGTAGAGAGAAGAAAGTAGGAAGCGAGAGCTTTTGATGAAATCTGTGCTTTTGTATTGATGTAGGATAGCCTTCTATGATTGTAGTTAGAGCAAAAGAACTCTGGAATTTAATAGGACATATCCTACGCCGTGTAGGCGGAGAAATGAGAGGGTTGTAGTTGTGACTGACTGAGTATTTTGAGTTCGTTAATGAAAAAGCTAACTTTTTTCGTTTTCTGCTGCTCATTTTGTTATTTCGATCACGACTGAATTCCCTTCGCTGAGGGAAGGAAAGGAGGAGTACAAAGCAATCGGATGTGTAGAAAGAAAGCAGTGGTAGGAAGTAGGAACAGAGCGTAGCAGTGATAGGTGATTTGATGGTATTTTAGAAAATGTGTTGGGTTGTTGTTGGTGAGTACTCAGGTCGAGTGCAGAATTGAATGAAAAGACAGGCGAAAAAGGAGTTGAAAGAGTGTTATTAGTATTGGAGAGAGAAAGCATTGGCACAAAATGAGTTCAATAAGGACACTTTCTTTAGAGTGGCCGAAGTAAAAGAGGTTCAACGAGCGAATTTTTCCTTTCTGGTTGAAATGTGTCCCCTGAAGAATTGGTTGTGTGTGGATGATGGTCCATGCCGGCCTTCTCTCAAGACTTTCATGCACGTCATCAACGAACCTTAACCGCAATGAAATGCAATTGAGATTGGAAAGAGCGAGAGAAAGGAGAAATGTAATTTGTCAAGTGGACGGAGAACAAGACGAATGGATTCGGAAGATCTTTCAACCTATTCCCAGCCTTCCAGTCATTCTTCCATTCCTCTTCGTCCTTTGCTTTTAACCGAGCTTGTCCATAATATATGGCAAAGTTTGGATTTCCACAAATTCTTGATGATCCGTGTTGTTTTACCAAGAGAAAGTGGAGAAAGTTGAAAAATTGGGTATATATCAAAAGTTGAACCTGTGCATACGTACGATCGGACAGTGTGGGTGGCTTAAAGAAGAGTTCCCTGCAGCGTTTGTTTCTTTCTTAGGGTAGTATCTCGGAATTTGTATGAAGCCGTATGGCTGGATCCAAGCTTGAGTAAAATTGGAAGAGACTTATATTGTGCGAGGTAGACTGCGGCTCATAAGTATTTACAGATACAGACCGTGTTAGGTTGTTGGGCAAGGTTGCGGACGAAACAGCGACGAGGAACTAAAAGAGTAGCTTAGCTAGGAAGTTAATAATCCCACGGAAGATTACTCTGTTGGTGTATGGAGCAATAAAGGCGTACCTCGAATCCTCCTGGACTCAAATATCTTTTCTTGAATGTCTAATTCATAGCATGAGCGTCCTCAAGTGACCTTGAGCCCTTTTCCCTTGAAAGCGTGCTTTTGCATAGAGATAACCATCCTCGTGGAGATCGTGATTGAAGAAGGCACTGAAGAGGTTTAAGTAAGAATGAAATGCCCTTGGGTAGCTTTCTCCAGAGACCATCACAGGATGAGCATCAGAGAAGAAGACGAGGATTTAGGAAATGAAGGCAGGCTATTCGGTTGTGTCGTACATTCTTCATGTTATTAAGTTTCCTTAGGTTAAGTCGACTGAATTCGTGATAAAAGTTTCAATTTTCTCATACCTCGTATGTCCAACGAAAGAAGTCATACGAGACGTTTCTTGTCTCGATGAAGTGGTATCGATAACCAGTGTATATATCGTATTTATGATTGAACGCGTGGCGGAGAGGAGAGTAGATTTCCCAGCGAATTTTATCGCTCGGACGAGTGTGCTTCTCTGCTGTCGTAATTTCATGTGATTCTCGCTGACAGTGGAAGGGGACTACTAAGTACATCGGTATTGCAATGGGACCTTAGGGAAATCCATGTCATGTTGATTGCACTCGGTTTTCATTGCATGCATGAAGGGAGCTCGACCGAGAAGAAAAAGACATTTAAGTGGAAAAGTTGGCTAGGGTTTTGGAATAAAATTAGCATGGGGAAGAGTATAATTAGTGTGGTAAAAATTACGAACAGCATGTGGTTTCGCGTAATGCTCTAGTGAAACTGCATGGTAATGTTGTATTTTTGTTAATTCGTTCTTTACAGAAATTGGAGTGGTACTCGGAGGAAGATGACATTCAAATGTGCTTAACAAAGGGGAAAGAAGCGGTGAGGAAAACTCTCTTCTTTTAACTTTAATGTTACAGTCTGGTGGAAATGCCGTTTATTTGATTCACTTAAACTCTTCGCTGGAGATGTCCCTTAATGACCATGCCATAATATGGAGATGAGTGAGCTTATTGGCAAATGCTTTGTCCATTTAGGAGAACTGTCAAAACTACATTCGAGTTCTGAGTGTGGAAGGACCTGGAAAGATACTCGTGTGCGGTACAAATGCCTACAGGCCTCGATGTCGTAATTATCATTTAAGTGCCAATGGTCACTACACTCAAACGGGGGGAGAGAAAACGGGCCAAGGAATTTGTCCTTATGACCCTCATCATAACAGCACCTCAACTTATGTGGGTAAGTTACCAGTTCACCAGTGTCTCCTCTTCCATTACATAAGAAAACGGTGAAAGAATGAGACGACTCTGTTTGGAGAAGGGAACAAAGTCATTGTATTTTATTTAAAAGGAGAGGAAAGTAGATGAGAGTCAGTCAAACATTTGTGGTCTGCGTTGGTAGGTGTATAGCGTGTGCAAAGGATAACTCAATTCCGTATAAGTAGATGGTCGTCACACTGCTCAACTTGGCCATGAATGAGGTTGATGGTTATTGCAAGTTGTAAGTAGTGAGGCAGACTCGTCGTAGTAGTAGTAGTAGTACTGTGGAAGTGAGCTGTAGTGGCTGAAATGTCCTCGGGTGTTTGGAAATGGATGGTGTCGGAGAGAAGTGATCTTGTTCTCATCTTTAAAATGTTCATGGTGATGATGATCATAATGATTTCATTCAAATGCTTGTTTTCAGATGGAGAAGTGTATGCGGGGACAGTAGCCGACTTTCCCGAAGTTGATCCCCTCATTCACCGTTGGGACTCCCTCAGAACTACCCAGTATGATCTCAAATATCTGAATGGTAATCACTTCCTCCGTCCTTTTCCTTTTGTCATTATAAGCTATTATTATTATTGTACAAAAGCACCAGTCAGGGAGAAAGTACTCCTCTGGGCTTCCGTAGTCAGATGACCGAGAAGACCTTTTTGTACTCGGAGAGAATTAAACCCTTGTGGTCAGAGAAATGGGAGACTGAATAGTGACTTCCAATAATCACTAGTAGAATCTCTCTCTGTCTCTCTCTGTGTTTTGGAAAGTTGAGGTAGAGAATTTACTCAACGGGAAACAGTGAGAGAAAGCATGGAACATCTTCTCAAAGTTTTCCATCATTTATAATGAGGAAAGTTGGAGAGAGAAGGTGGTGGTGGTGGAGGAGGTGGTGTTGTTGATAGTGGGATGTCAACTCAACCCATAATCACTGCTTACTACTTCCTGTCAGGAGGTGAAACCGTATGTTTAGTTGAAGTTCACTAAAAGTTAATAACTTTTTCTTGCAGCTCCAAATTTCGTCAGCTCTATGCAATATGAAGATTTTGTCTTCTTCTACTTCCGAGAGACTAGCGAAGAGTACACAAACTGTGGAAAGGTAAGAAAACTCACAATGAGAAACCTGAGCGGAAATGTTCTTGAGTTGCTTCATTTTATTTGTTAATATTAAGAAGCCTACACATTTTCTACCCAACAGTCATACAGTGAATACTCTCTCATCTTGTTACTTCAACTTTAATTCATTTCACTTTGATTAAATCTCTGGAAGTTGTGTGAAAGCACGCACACTTGCATTCTTCACAATGGAAGAGATGAGAATTCACGTGCCTTATTACATGGCTTTCTCTTTTGTCATCAAGTCGTACGTAGTCGAAGATAAAAGTACACAGGGCTCTTCAGCAACTTCTCTGCGCTGAGGATGATACAATAATCATAATCATAATGAAATGAGTGAAAGGAGAGAAAGCTACATTTTTGAGTTGGAGTGGAGTCGAGAGAGAGATGAGGCAGAGTTTTGTTTGCCCTACAATATTACTCGTTGTTATTTTCCTCTAGTGCTCTCTCTTCTGCATGCGTGGTGATATGATTTGAAGAATAATGATAAGTTTTGCATTGTTTGGTGATCTCTTGTTATGTAGGACGTATCATATGTGATGATGCATTGTATACTTGTTTTCTATTGCAGGCCGTGTATAGTCGGGTGGGTCGAGTTTGTAAAAGTGACAGAGGATTTCCTCGAGGGAGTTCAAGGAATCGATGGACAACTTTTTTCAAAGCTCGTCTCAATTGTTCCATCCCTGGAGAGTTTCCTTTCAACTTTGATGAAATACGTATGTCATCTCTCCCACTACTTTCATTCTCCAACAATCTCCAGTTGGGACCCACAAACGAAGTGTACTTTATTTTATATAAGCCACTGTGTATGACTTTCTCCTGGAGAAAGTAACCACAAGAATACAAAAGATTGCGGTTTCTCTTTCAATGGTGCCTGTGTATATTTTTATATTTGTGATGATTCTTAGTCTTTCACTCTCTCATCGAGAAGAGAGAGAGAGTCTTTCAGGCTACACAACACAACTACAACAGATTGTGTTTCGAGAGAGAAGTATAAAAAGAGAAGTTGGAGAATCTCTTTAGAACTCGTGGTTCCTTAAGATGATAACTTTCTCTTTAACTTTTCTCTGTTGTCATCTCTAAAATTCTCCCGGCTTAGTTTCTTCTCTTCTCCTCTTATTATATCATCCCTGATAAATGTCAACTCCAGTCTGGGGTTTTTATGAGGCTTGTTTGAGTGAGAGAAAGTAAATGGGTGTTCTTAATAGGATGTTATTTTCTAATTAAAACTTCGTTACTACTTAGTGCGTAACTACCTTAAGTGGGAAAGCACCTATTAGACAAGGAGAGGATGTTATTATTGTTTTACTTTCACTAGAATCCACATCCACCCTTCTTCCGTCTTCTCAACTGGGCAAGGAAGTCGTCTATGGTGTTTTTACAACGGGTGTGAACAGCATCACGGGCTCTGCAGTGTGTGCATTTAAGATGAGGGACGTCCTCGATGTGTTTGATGGTCGGTTTAAGTCTCAGCAGAGTGCCAACATGCACTGGCTTCCTGTTCCTCCTGAGAAGGTATATACATCGTCTCTGCTCTCTTATTACACGATTTATACATATCATATCTCCATAAGACTGTAAGTATGACGCGAGAATGGCAGACGGACTAAAACGTAGCGTGATGATGGGCATGAAAATGTTTGGGCGTGATGGATTATGCAATCTCTTAAGTGAATTGTGGAGAGAATGACGAAGACGGTGATTACAATGTGAGGTAGTCTTGAGATCGGGTTATGGGCGAAGTTGGCGTGGTTCTGTAATACGCGGTCTGTGGAAGAAGTTAAGTAAGTGATTGATTTCCTTGTGCTTTTTATTTTTAGGTTCCCGAACCTCGGCCTGGACTTTGCGTTAATGACTCGACGACACTTCCAGATCAGTACTATATCTTCGTCGGTGCCCACACTTTGATGGATGAGCCTGTTCAGCCTCTTCTAGGCAGACCAATAATAACTCGTGCGGAGGAGTCCTACAGATTTACAACTATTGCTGTCCATACCAATGCCACTACTCCTGATGGTCGAGCCTACGATGTAATTTTTGTCGGCACGGGTATGTCTTGAAAGATTGCTGAGATCTGAGTTAATGAATCTGGAGAGATGGACATGTGTGGCTGACATGAGGTATATGTTTCAGACAACGGGAAAGTCATAGGAATGGTTAACGTTGGAAAAGACACGTCCGCCAAGACAGTAATCATCCAGGAAATGCAAATTTTTCAAAGTCCTGTGAGGGAGATGCTGTTTTTGGGAGGAAGTCCTCCAAAGCTGTTGGTGGGGTCGGATCAGAACCTGACGCTCATAAATGTGCGGCAGTGCTTTACGGAGGAAATCAAGTCTTGCAGGTAGAGAATCAAGTCTCATAATATCTATTACGAGCAGTTTAAACCAGCAGCGTCGGAGGTAGTCCGGGTAGTCGCTTTATTACCCTCGGCTGTATCTTTCGTTTCCACTAACTGAGCTCTCCTGAGCACTTTCATTAGCGTAATGGACTGAATTTGGCCTTGGCTTTGGACGTAACTCTGTCACAGGAGAGGCAGTAGGAGAACAGGACCATGATTGAATGTTATTTGCTTGGGTGAATGTTTCACGAGATGTCTTTTTGTTTCCAGCAAATGTGTTTCCCTGCAAAGTCCATATTGTGCGTGGCACAAGAGAGAATCAAAATGCGTGACAATCCCACTGGATAAACCCATTTCAAGGAAGGAATATATTCAGAACGTCTCGACTGGAAATCACTCTGATTGTCCCAAAGTACATAATGATGGAATCCAAAGTAATCCAATCATTCTTGAGAGAAACAAAAGCACCTCATCCAGATCCGGTGATGCGTCTGGCAGTCAAACGATTACCACTCGATCTGAAGATGATCGTCCCAACAACAAAGTGCGTGATGGTTTCGAGTGCTCTTCACTCAGATGAATTTAGTGCACATGAAACTTGAGGCTGCTTTGTATATTAATTAATACGATGTGTACTCTGATTTTAGGGAGTAAGTGAAGGACCAGTAGTGGAAAGTTCTCAACGGGACTCGTACACTGCAGAGACATTGTCTATCGCAGTTGTTTTGGGTTGCTTCTTTGCCGTCATCCTTGGATTCATCGTTGGATGGGGGTGTGCCAAGAAGTGTAGAAAAGACCAGGACAATATACCATATCCCGATACGGAGTATGAGTACTTCGAACAGAGACATAATCTGAACATCAACACGTACGTGTACCTTTGCTTACTAAATACCTCATTTCCGTCGTCATTACGAGACCTCAAACAAATAATCCAATACTTAATTCCTCATATCCTTCCTGTTCTCCCGAAACTAATCCGTGTTGAGAATACTGTGGGCTCAGTCGTGAGTAGACTAAAGTACGGGAGATGTGATTTGAAATTTCAATTTGTGCAGGAGATTAGTTGGCGAGGGAAAGGAGGAGGCTACGTATGCTGAGCCTGTGTTGGATGCAAAGCATAATAATTCTAATATGAATAACGTGATGATGCCCCAAGTGAATCACCACCAGCCTGATCATCTCCAAGAGCAAACCACAATGTTTCATTTTGCGCAACCCTACACAAGGGATTTGTATAGGTAAGCTTAATCCGAAATCCGACGAAAGATCAAGTGGCTCAAGTGAAAGTGCGGACCATGGCTGGCGAGATACGCGAATGGCTGAGCCTTCTTGGGCTGTTTGCGTGGTCGGGAGAAAGCTTAGACTGTTTCGAACCACTTTGATTTCTAGTCAAGATAAGATTATGTAAATGACGATGTACACTTCTCTATTTCACTCTCGAATGGTTTTGTTTTTGTTTCATGAATAGATTCGAAGGGGATTTGAATTCTCGAGGAAGACCGGATGCATTTGGAAGTCTAAGACCGGGTGGGGGTGTGCATTTAGATGGGTACGGAACGGCTCACAGGCAGCCTGGGCAGCAGTCCTTAGGGCCAAAGAGTAACATCCCCATAAACGATGGCTATGGAACCGCTCGTTCAGTCAAGAAAGTTTACCTTTGATTCTAAAAACTGTGTGTCTTCTTGTGTCATGCATGTCATGTCATCTTCGTACATACTCTTTGATGATATGATATGGTGACGAACCCCTCACATCATTTCTTAACTTCAAAAACTTCTACAAAACAAAAGAGAAAGTCCTCCTTCACACGTCCTTCTTTTATTTCTAAGCCGTCATATACACCAAAGTCAACTCTCACAGTCAACGAACCAACCGGTGTTCCCTTCGTCTTCTTCCTCTTTGAAGCAATTCATCATGATGCGTGATACAAGATCGATGCGTCAAAGCAGGATTCACTATGTTTGACACTTCTGACGTGCGGCTGGGAGCAGGTAGCATCACACCACAAGCTACTTTGTTTCTCAGAAAATGAGCAGTCAAAAGTGTCAAAGAAGGGTGAAATATTGTTGTAGTAGTTGAACTCGTGAGTTATGTTACACGATATTAAGAAGGAGCAGCTCGTTTATAAAAATTTAAATAAAAGACTGATTTTTGGGGGATTAGTGGAGACGAGAGTGAAAGCGATGCGATGCGCAAAGTTAAGGAGCAAGTTAATCGATAAAGGATAGGAAGCAACGTGAGTCTGTCAACATATTACGCAACACCAAAAAATATCCCTCGACAGGGGATATTACAAATCGGTTGATAGAAACTCATGAATTTCCTTCCGTGCTAAATGGTAAAAACTAAAATCAACACTCCGTTTCAAAAATCAAACTCAGCAAATAACGTAGTGCAATTGTTACTCACAGAGGACTGTTCTTCACGTAATATCTCAACATACTGAAACATATAGCGTTAGTTTAGTTGAAATATGCAAGAAATGACACTTATATCACTTAGCAAAGTAGTCGTTACTTGAGTTGCATCTCACCCATAGAACAATAATCACCTAAGTTTATGTACTTTTTAGCCGGAGACACACAGTTGAGGAATGCATTATTACAAACTTAAACACTAAATAATCTGCCAAGGTTTCACTATTTTCAAACACTTCTTTGCTCTCTCCTTCTTCACGATAACTCACAAAACTTATAACAATAAGAAATGTACAGATAGTTAATAGACTACTTATGACTTAGTTAGATTAAGCAGCATAAAACTCATTCCTCACTACTCATACTGCATCAATCGCTCGGTCGCTTTAAATCCTAAAAATACTTTAGTGTTTCATTGAACTCATGCATTTATTGCGTGTACTTAAATGTGCACTGCTAAACCATGACTCGAAAACTTGTGCCATATGGGTGAATTTTAGGTTTGCGCTACATTATCAGCATCTTTAAAGTGGAATTTTATTCTCATCGCACTTTTAAAGTCACGTAGCACATTATCATATACTTTTTCGAAATGTATCAGTCAGACAAGTCAAGTGACTAGGTGACAATTTATCGTTTCAGTCTAACGATTAAATGTTTTGTTTTAGTTGCTTAATGCACGTTTTCATTGTGAATCGTACAAACGTAATTTGTATGCAAATAGTTTAAGTCGGTATTACGCTACCGAAACCGATTGTTTTGTAGTTTCAGTCATTTCAAAAGGAGAATTAATGCAATGAGAATTAACGAAGGCAACTCGTGTGGAGAAACACAAGATGGTAAAAGTAATGGTTGCGAACAAAATGCCTTAACACTATCTGTTGCACTTTTGTGAATTTATGCTGATCAGAGTTAGCTAACAACCAGTTAGGGTATCGCAATATTATTAATAACGAGTAGGGGTACGAACGAACGACTTGAGAGAAGCCGTCATAATGGATCATGTTGTTTTTTATATCTGACGCTGATGTGCAAGTGTCGCTGAATAGTTTTCTTTTTAACACAAGAGAGTCCTTCAAAAATTCATTGTGGAAGGTGAACATGAAAGAAAGATATGCGAAATGCAAATAGTCTAGTCGAACTGAGTTGCTCCTTGTTGTACTCAAATAATTGTATGGACTTAATTGATTCTTAATTTATTTAAAATTTAAAACAGCTGAGCAGTGAGCGATATTTATGCAACTATTACTTATATGCAAAGTTTATCAACTTTTGAATAATATAAACACGGTTGTTTATGTATGATTAAATAACTTACTCATGTTTTAGTGATAATTACAAACTATTACAATATTTTTACGTTTATACCAATTTACATTTTTAGATTTAGAAAGTTATGGTTTGTGAACCCCAGTACATTTAAATGTTATATGATTTATGACTATGACTTGTTTTATTGAGCTGTACTGCATTAAACAACGTTTTATATTATTATAACTATTGGTTTTGATC
>JAQGAD010000715.1:0-30101 GCA_034696625.1 Isotomurus palustris
CTTTTCTTTATCCGTGTGTTTAGGTTAATGGGCCGAATCAGATGTGTAATTCATGAGTTTAGTACTGTAAATGTAATTACGTGGGCTTTCAGAGGCTGCTTGATGTAGGTTTTCGGAATGTTCTAGGTTAAGTAAAGTTGCATAAGATGGCATATAACTTTTTTCGATAAGCCTGAACCTTACTATCCCCTTGTTATTGCTCTAAGCAATCCTGCATCTGCAAAGGTTTGAATTTTTTCAAAATAATTAAATTCGTTTACGGTTATAAAATTTCAATTTTACGACGGAAACAAGTATGGAAATTAATTATTTAGTTTTTACTTAAGTAGCAGTAGTTTTATCGAAGTAGGATTAATTTATTTTCAGTTGTTGAGAAAAATGGCAGGGATCTCTGAGTTAATACGTTGCCGTCCTCCACTGCAACATTATTAAGTCAGCAACCTGATGACAACGAACTGGATGTCACAACATCTTCTTTTTCCTCCTCCGATTTCTTCAAAGACTCCCAACGTCCCTACGAGTAAAAAGTGAGCGCGTTGTTTGCGGAGGGTGAGTCGCTGGCTGAGGAGTTTTGATGGACGGATTTCCCCCAGTCGGCAGACCTTTTTTAATCCTCGACGTCCACAAATTCCTGTGCACAGGAAATTTCGCAGTGACGTCTCCGTTTCTAGGACACTTTTCAAATGCTCCAAAAGTTTTTTAAATATCACTTCGAAATCAAAATGTTGGCATTTTTCTAACTAAAATTTAAAATCTGCTTAAAATTAGTCTAGTCTAGCTTCTCGTCATCACACAAACTACAATTGAGATTAGTTCACATATTCGGTTTAAGATCCATCCAATTTGTTTGTTGTTTGTGTTGTTCTGTAAATGATAATATGAGACACAGGTGAGTGATTTCCCAGATAAAATTTAAGTCGTATGACCTGAATTTAATTTACTTTTTTACTAATTATACTTTCATAACAACTAAATTGAGAAATTTTCCACATAAGACCGGAGTCGTGCGCCCTGAAATTAATTAATTTTTAACTAATCATACTTTCGTAGCAATTAATGTGGGAAATTTCCAAGATAAGGCAACAGTCGTGAAATTTTAAACTAATCGATGTTTTACTTAGTATACTCTAGTGATGCAAGGGTTTCGTTTCGTGTTCAATTTTTGCAAGTCTTTAGTTTTAACCTCAAAAACGAATCTTTGGTTTAGTTTACGACTAAAAACTTAAAATACTTTTCGTTTCGTTTCAGACAAAACCGAATAAACGAACGTTTAAACGAGTTTTTGATTTTTTAAAATTATTAAAATTTTCACGCATAAATAAAAAGGTTTGGAAAGAAAGTCGGGACAAATTATGATAAATTTTGCAAACTTAATTTAATTTTTATCTACATATGAAGGAACATGGACAGTTTCATACAATTTTCGCAAAAGCAAGGACGATTTTATAAAATTTTTGCAACAAATCAATTTTGGACAAAACGTCATAAACGAAAAAACGCGTTTCAAGAAACCGTTTTCGTTTCGTTTCTACCAAAAACCTTTTCTTTTCGTTTAATTTTTTTGGAAAACACGAAACGAAAAATGAAACGGAAACGAATCGTACGAAACAAAAACGTTTCTTTAAACGGAAAAAATGGAACTCTTGCATCACTAGTATACTCACTAAGTAATTAAAAAGCAGTGCATTAATTGACTGTCACGAACGTTCATAATGATTAGGGAGATAATTGGGGCTGCTAATGACTACTAATTGGACTTCAATTCGGGTATAAAAAGAGAAGCAACTTGCAATTAAGCAGAATTTCGCCCAGGTTGAAGTTTGAGATTTTTGTACTACAGAAAGTATTCTGCGAACATGAAGTCACTCGTTGTAATCATTCGTCTCTTTCTGCTGGCCATTTGCATGATGGCTGCGTTCGTGTCAGCGCGTAATATTTTAACACAAGGGCTTCGTGTCTCTAATTTAACCTTTTAGTACTTTAAAGTTGTGTGGTTTAACTTTACTCACAGGCAGATCGGAAGAACCAAGCGGCAACGCTGCACCAGACTACCCTGAAGCACGTGGATTGTACCCATGCGGCTATGACCCATTTCCCCCGTGTTTTGGTCGGTAAAATCCAAGACTACCGAATGCTTTCAATTCAAACTTCCCTAACATAATTTGTTCCACAAATAGAGAATTCGGAAGTTTGTTATACGAAATAAAAATTATCCAATTTGCTTTTAAATTGTCTTTAACACTTTTTCTTGCCTTTCTCTTAATACCAACCAAGTTTTGAAAGGATATTAATTAATATGAAGTTAAAACAGGGTTACACAAATTTAAATTGTTTTTTTTAAATCGAAATATTACGAGCCAAAGGAGTAATGAGCTTAAACACACAAAAATTTAAGTATAAAAACTATACCATACCTATACATTGAAGCTTGTGATGCACATGACACACTGGCCATTGGCGGAATCAAATAATTTCTTCGGCTAAGATCGAATAGACAGTACATATATTAATACAAATCAATTGAAGATAACTTGGCAGGAGCAGAGTGCAGTGTATAGAACAGGGTATTTGGGTAATTTTGGCTGTCCCGCAATTTCCGACAGGACATGACAGTCAAACCGTCAGAGCCGTAATGTTTTAACGTTAATCCCGGCGTCAATATACTATTGCCTTCAAGATTATGTTTTATATAAATAAAACAAGAAAACAGAACGATACAGAAAATCACACCTGCATATGCACAAAAAGACTATTTGAGTAACAGTCTGTGGTGTTCATCTGGACGTCTTGATAAAACGTTCATGTCTCTGAGGCGTTCCAGACCAAGATGTTCATGTCCTTCCTATGGAGACGTTTATGTCCCAGACGTCCGTTTCGAGACGTTCTTCTCGCAGACTTCCGTGTCCAGACGTTCTTGTCTCCGACGTACCTGTCCTGGGCCTTCCGAAGCCTGTTCCCTTCGGTGAGCATTCTAGAACAGCATGCAAAATATTGCAACACACAATCAAGAATTTGTGCGCATCAGTTTATTTGAAATCTGATAATAATAATAATATCAAAACATGTGTAATACACATCTGCTTTTCCTCTTTTTACGGTAAACGACAGATCAGAAACTCTGATTTTGCTTAAACCTAAGCAAACAATACTACATATGTGGAAATTAAATACAATTTTGTTCGATTTGATACTACCTCTAATGTTTTAAACAAAAGCACATTTTTTTTCCTTTTATGCAATACAATAATTTTTTTCATTTATTCCTTCTTAACATAATTTAGTTCATTGAACACTTTCTTACTGTCATCCTATTTTCCTCCGTAGATTGCGCAAAACACATTATATGCCAAAGCTAAGGTTTGAAGGTCAAAGTCATAACGTTCATGTGCTTCTTCCACTACATCATATTAAGTATCATTATGAAATTCAAAGCTTATTGCACCTTTCGGCTTTCAACATGAAAAAGATAAAAGTAACCTACTTTCACACACGTATCAAATATAAATTCACCCACTGCAGGGATAAAATGCAAAATGGTAATTTGCATATGAAACAAAAAGTTTTAATTTTTTTCATATATAAAAATCCTCCCCAGTCTTGATATTGTTGTTGAATTGTGTTGATCACTCTCTCTTTCTCTAAAAAAGTAAACCACACCAGTCGAGACTCATATATTTATTTTGTATTGTTCTCCGATTCGGAGAATAGGAGATCTCATCTCACCCCACGGTGAGGAACGCTTCTGCTGGAGCCTAAGAAGAGATTAATGTCAGAGAGTTCAAGGTGGCTTCACCCCCTTAGACCTCAACGGATCATCCGACTGTCCGCTCACTCCTTCACAATCATCAATTGATGTTCTTTTGCAGCTGGTGATATGCTGGAAAGATCATCAATTGAGCCTCGTACGATTGAAAGGGTTAAAAATATATAAAGGCAAGACATAACTGAAAGCTAAGAGATAGTCAGCAAATTTTTTTAACAATGCTGATATGCTACAGAAGCTAAATAAATATTGACTATTCCACGATTTCAGTAAAGCCTGCTTGGTAATTGTAAGTGGTAATGTGTTTAAAAGCGTGGTTAAAGCTTGTCTACTCGTTCGGAATTAAGTTTATCGGATTCGATATCTTCCAGTATTTCTTTGATGTGTCCAGATATATGAGTGGATGATTTTTGGATCGGTTCATAAAGCATTACTTTAATATATTCAGAGAGATTGAATAAAGTTTTGGAGATCAGTGGAATTACAATTCGTAAGAATTTGGTTAGGATAAGACATGGTTTTGAAGCAAATTTGGAGTCTTGCGAGTTAGGCACAGCAGCATAAAGTGAGTTGCTCTACAGAGTAAACCACTAATTTGCATACGAGTATGGTTGCATTTTCCACCAACTGCACTACCTCTGCTTGTAGAATATCTTTGGTTTTCGTTTTCTTATGGGAAGTCTCTAGTAGGATATGGTATCCGTAGTTGTGGGTTTTTTAGTGCCTAAAGTTCATTTACATGAATAAGCAGACGTCTATTCTAAATATACACGTATACTAAAAGCCCATCAAGTAATGTGTTTCGTGACAACGTATTTTCTCTTCACTCTGCATATTCCTCCAGAAGACAGAAAAGAAGGATAGAACTTAGGATAAAGCTAAAGTCAGCAAATATTTTAATTATGCTGAATTAATCTAACTTTATTACTGAAACCGATAGTAGTTATGCAAATATTGATGATTCCGGAGACCTTGACATGTAAAAGAACGGTAGGCGCGAGGGATAAAATATTTAATTGCGTGACTAAAGTCTGTTCTTGCTGCCAGCAATATTCAGCAAGAAAAGGAGATGCAAAATACCTGAGGATTTAATGTCTATGCCTTCGTGTAATTTGTGTTTGCATCAGCAAACGATATGATTTGTGCATGTGAATTCTTGAAGATTATTAGGGAGCAAATAGGATTAGGAGAGAATTCGAATATTTGTTTCTGTATCTGTTATTGCAGATTTTGGTCAACATTTTTCATTCCTATCAATTTCTCACCCGTCACATAAATTCTGACTGCAAAAACCTATAGTTCCCTAATTTGCCATCCATTCATAATCCAAGATCGTTCCATAAAGAAGTGATCACCTCTGTTTTCTTGCAAATCCGAGAAACCATTGCAGGCATCCTACCTGTGGAAGGGTGCAGCATGGACATTAACTTGCAAGTTTTTGGCTTGCCTTAAACATGCTTTAAATATTACACAATTCATACTTAAAAGAAGTGATGACTATTAAGCTTCTGCGTTATTAATTTTTTTAATTTCTTTGAAGTATATATAATATTGTATGTGAAAATGTTTTAGTGTTATCAGAGAAAGATATTTGAACACGTATTTTAGAGCTAATGAAAACGACTATTTGCTTACAAGGCTCTTAGTGCTATATGTAACAGATAAATTACGGTTTTAGACACACGTTTAAACTTGCGAAATCATGATATGGTGTAACAGAAAAATGCCGACAGTAAATTTCCTATTTTATATATTTCATTCAACTTCATGCCTATTCGTTGTCTTCAATACCTTGAATTCCGTAAATAGTTACTCTCAATTTGCCTATTTTAAGTTTACATCCATATCCCATTCCTTTAAAGTTAGCTACGTGGACAATTTTTGGTTCCAGAAGGTTAGACAGACATTTTCAGTATATTTTAGCTTTTACTTTGACCACTCTATTCGATTAGACAGCCATGGTATCTAAGAAGACCTGGAGCTTAAATTATTTTGATTAGATGAAAGCCGTTGCGTGCTACATGTAAGAATACGTATAAAGACATGTTTATTAAACTTCCACTTACAGTCTATAAGCGATTCATATGCATAATAAATACTCTTTTCACAAGAAACTGCTGTGCTGTTAAGCGTCAATCTAACTGAAAGCACGAAATATCCTACTTCAGGTTAAAGTCGTCGACTACGATTCAGATTTAATCATGAATCCTCTGGATTATTTTACACGATTTCTGATTCTTGTTTCCATTACGATCACAATTGTATTACAAGCAGAAGGGTTAGTTATACCTAAACCAACCAGTGCTACAATGTGTACTGCTCATGTTTACAATTTTGCAAGAATAGTTTCCATGAAAGACGCGTTTGAAAATTTGATTTGGGATAACAAGGAAACCGTTTTATTCACAATCTTTTCATTCAGAAAGGAAGATTCAGATTTGAAACCTACGCAACCTCATTTCAGCTTCTATGAAGAATGCACGGTTAATATTTTATTCGTTGACACAGGTACAGAAAAAATTCACTATAGTGCTGACATTGATTACAATAATTTTCTCAAATATAGTTCCTACGTCTGGAAGTCAAGTTATTTTTCAACTTTCATTGTGGTAACGCTAAGTGGGGGTGTCAGGGACTTTGATATGTCCCGAAAATCACCTATGAAATTATTCTTTCATGTAGTCGACATTGGAAACAATGTTTTCCCAAACCGATGGTATTGGGAGGGGAGACCGTTCATAATTGATAGCTCTGATAAGTTAGAGAAAATACTTTTCAAAGAATCCCTTTTAAAATCTGCAACAGACTTGTATAAAGCACCAGTGATTTTAACCGCACTATTACCACTAGTGCAGTACCCATTTTGTTTAAACTTTAAATACGTGGGTAGTGATAGTGACGGGAAAGTGTCATGTGACATAAGAAACGTATTTTTACACAATTTGCAAAGTCTACACAACTTTTCGATGCAAGTAAACTCCAGTCATCCCTATCGAACGTTTGATTCGGGGTATCTTGATTGTCAAGTAAATTTACACCATAACCTTGATCTAAATTACGAATTAAACTTTATCACTGAATCTAAACTTGAATTAATTTACTGTCAGGCGAAGGCTAAGGACAATGTTCAGGTATCCTTCTCCAATCTTGTGTCCACGTTCCCCCAATCTATGTGGCTCCTTATCCTGATAGTCGCAATAACTAATGTTGTATTTGCGGGATCCAAATGTGATAAAATTGGCTTAAGTTATTCCGTAGCAAAAAGTATAAACTTTGCATTCACGGTTCTAAAAATGTGTATTGATCAATGTGCACAAGTTCGTACCGTAATGAGTTTAATATTTTACTTGGGATTGATTTTTCTCTCTTGGATGTACAGGCAGGAGTTAAAAGTTGACATGATAGTAAACCAGCCACCAAAAATTATGAAAGACTTAACGGAGTTGCTTCTTCGGGGTTACAAAGTTGTTATTTACGGTTTGTTTGAGTTAGGCGCAATTAGAGATTTGGTTGCTTATATGGTTTGCGATGCATTGGAACTATCGGTGGTGAAAACGCACAGACAAAACTTTCCTGCTGAAAAGATATGCAACTTAAGTTTTCACGGAGATGAAGAGGAAATTAGGTACTCTGTCAGTAACCAAACAAATAAATACGCACTGTTGCTGTTTTATATACGATTTTCAAAACTGAAAATGACGGAATATATGCAAGACATTTACTCCGAACGGGATTGCTTCTTAACAAGGGAGTCGCCTCTTCATTCTGCTTGGACTCTTGTGACGTCAAATTCGTTGGGAAATTTATTAGTAATGTCATTAAAGAAGTTCGTGAAGTCTGGAATAATTAACCAATGGAGACGCTTGGTTGAAAATCAATCTTGGTTGGTGCACAGAAGAAGCAGAAACTACGTGGGACATTTGAAAGGGGAAAGTGAGCCGTCTCCAATATCTTTAAAAGCTAACATGAATGTTTTCGTTGCACTTTTGGTCTTCTTACTTGTGTCTTGTATATTCTGTATCGGGGAAATTTGTTTTCGAATGTACACTGCACGAAAGACAAGTTCTAAAAACAAAGTCACACAATTTAATCTTAAATAAAAACAGGTTGATAAGTGCAAATTTATTAGTGTAGTTAACCATATTGCAGAATTCATAAACGTAAAGCACGACAATGCAAATATAAATACAATAACTGTTGTTAATGAATTGTAGCGTTTAGTTGCATTATTTGACATCAGCCCGCTCATTTATATAATTTGCACAAAGACTGTTGGACTTTAAGGAAAACATGTATATTATCCAAAGCTTTCAAACTGGCTCCAAAATCTTGCTGTAATGATATTGATAAGTGAAAAAACGCAAAAGTTATTAAGCAAGTGTTAAAAGTTGGAAGTCTTTGTGTAATGTAAGGATATGTACTTTATGATATGAATTACGAGTGATAATGGGGCAGATTTGCACTGCTCCTAACACACATTCGGTGAATTAAATCAATTCAGACAATTCTATTAAATGTTGTTCATTTACGAAAGTGTCCGTGTATTCAGCTTTTTTATACACATAAGATATAGACACATAAAATAATCGATTGCGTGACAATGTAGGTCCTCTTACCTCTGATCGTGAGTAATCCTGCAGAAGACAGAAAAGGATAATATAACTGACTGTGAGTTCCAAACTCAATCAATTCTTTAATAACGTTGAAGTGATATTTACTTCTTGCGTGACTCAAGCTTGTCCTCTCGTTGTAATATTTGGACAAAAGGTAAGAGGTGAGTTACCAGAGGATTTAAGGCCAACGCGTCATTTGTATTTAGGTACGCGTGTATAATCAGCATTATCTATATATTTTATGTTCAGTGGTCATCTAGAAGATTAAACGTAATTAAAGCATGACAGCAAAGAGACGCATCTTGTAGGTTGAGACGAGAAACAGCACCAATTTTTTATTCTAAATTTATCAATGAGAAAACGACTGTTTCCAAAATCAATTAAACCAAAAACAGCAAATAAGTACTGGAGTGAACAGTTTTATGCAAACCCCGAGGACTAGGATCCACCTAAAAGTTTTGACAATGGAAATTAAATTGGCTCTTACGTTTGGAGATTGACTGATTGTAGCATGAGTCACATGAAGTGGGCTAAGAAAAGTGAGATTTGTCGTGTAGCCGGTCTACTCATGTGACTATCACAAGCAAAATACTCTTAAAGTAGGGAATATATTTATGGCATCACCCAAATTCATGAATTCTGTCACCAATTTCGATAAAAAATGTCACTCATGACTTTCGTCACCAGGAACACTAGCTTGCGTCCCAAAAAAAATGGAAAATTGTCACCAGAAATAATTATGAAAATCATGAAATATTAATTATGTCAACAGCAAATAAAATGATATTAATATAAGATTAGTCCACAACAAGAGCAGAGCTAGCTTTGAATTAGCACTGAATTAGCGGAGCAGTAAACTCTTAAGCAATCTACACCAAATTAATTAGAATCTATTCGTGATGGCTTCAGATGCATCCCAGAGTAGCAACCTTGGTTTGTATTGCTTCCGAAAATAATCAGAAATCGCATGGAATATAAATCTGCAGTCTTTAGTAGTCTCTATACTTGTAAGTCAAATGCTCACAGGATGAAGAGTCAATTTTACATGAATTATTTAGGAGATTTTCCAACTTCTCGATGGATTTATTTCACCTTAAATGCGTTGACCAGGTTTGGTAAGCATCGAAATAGCTCATTTTGATTACGAACACTCGGAAAGGTTTGTCTACAGTCTGCAAGTGGGAGTTTTTATTCATCCTGTATGCACGGACTAATAGACCTTGCAACTGTTTTATTACATTACACAAATGGATCAAATGAATAGGAAACGATTTAGGTATAGTTAAATAAATAATACAAGGTTAGACAGCTTAAGGTACTTACTTCTTACTTGTACAGAAAGCTACAGGTGACAGGAAATGTGGACATTAATTTGTCGACCATTGCACAATTTAAGCTTCATCAACCTGGGAAAGTATTGGACATGTTGAATCTCTATGTGAACTTATCGGACTGCCAAACCATTAATTATTAATATATTTGTGAAATGAGGAACCCAAAGCTAATTGGCAGGATAGTTCCGAGGATGTATAGCGAAGTTATGCGTCACACCCACCACACGACCGGCTGACATTATTGCTGTGGCTGTTGGGGCTACGATTCCATTCAAACTCTTCGCCTCATTATGATTTCATACGGAGTTTTCGCAGCCAATTTTGTGTCAACACATTCCGCAAGAATATCCACGCAGCGTAGAAGAATCTTCAGTCCAATGATGAAAACGAAGAAGATGATGTTAAACACACGAACTGATGTAAAGTAAGAATAAGTGTTAATTGGAATCCGTAACAGAAGCAGCGACCACCTCAAGAAGTTGTAGGTTTGTGCAGGCATGATGAGCTTAAGGAAATTGTGCAAAGGATCCAAATCCATGATGAGTCCCATGAACAGCCAAGCACAAGACATCCTATTCAGAATGTAGCCCACAATGTCCACGGATAGAGTGTATTTTGTAACGGGAACTTTTTATGAACGCGGTGAAAGGGGCGTTTCAGGGAATGTGTGTCTAGGCTTAGTCAATTTTAATCACACTTTGAAAATGTATCCTAATGAGTTTTCTCACATTCATTAGGCTACATTTTCAAAGTGTGATTAAAATTTGTAAATGTTATCACTATCAAATCAAGATAAATTCTTTGTGGCCAGTTCTTGATGTTTCTTGCAGTCGTAGGTTTGAAACTGAGGGAGGAGATACACTTTTTCTATGCCAATTCGTATTTTTTGAAGTGTATTTTTACACAGTTACCTCTGCTACATACTTAGCGAATGATAAAACAAAATACAGATATTTTAAAATGACAATAAAGCCAGTGCCTATCACTTCATTTTGGTACCATCCACATACACAACTTAACTAACCTAGGGGAGTACCAAAACTAACCCAGTATTAGTTGACTTCCCCTGCCAATGATTATCAACCAGTGATGTACAATAGAGCCATAAGTGGAATTTTAACTCTTATATTACTAAATAATCGAAGGGAAAGGAATTTCGCTTTTCTCGTTAATTTTCTAAAAAGCCTAAACCTCCGGGACCGAAGATACAAAATTATGTGAAAGTAAGGGAATGTCGAATGGTGACAGAGAGTGGATTTCACATAAAACCTATATTAAACTTGCAGTAATATATTTGAGGTTAAAAAATCAAAATATTTTACTACTGCAGATGTTTCTAAAAGGCAACAAATTATTACATCCTTTATTTTAATTCTAAACGTCTCTTAAATTAAGTTGCCAGGTGCTTAGTAAATAAATTCAGAAATTCTAACCTATGGTTGACCTAATTTTACAAAATTTGCATTAAAAATAAACAAAGCAATCAGATCGAACAGTTAGACCAACTTAAACTTCCAGGAAATTTTAAAAATCTTGTAGATTTACATATTGTTAGCTTGCAATTTTTCACAAAACAAAACACAATTTATAATATGCACACGCAGATATAAAACTTTCACCTTAGGGACACATTTAATGAAAAATCCCAAGAGACGTTTCGCATTAAAATTAGAGGCGTCAAGTAATTTGATTTAGAGGCACGACTAGATACCGACATACCAAATTATTCATAGCGTCAGTTTCTTGAAGATATTCAGTCGTTGCCTCAGCAAACATGCAAAGCTTATGACAAGCCAACATCTAAGTTAAATATTTATAAAACAATGCCACACTTACTTAACAAGCCAAAGGAGTAAAGAGTATTAATGGAAAAGTAACGGGCAATTAGTCCTTTAAATAAATCTTTTTGGTTGTTAGTGTACTCTTTAACTTTGCCTAGTCATTACTTTAATATATAAACCAATAGTAGGAGACTTATATTTTTAGATTATTACTTGCAAACTGAAACTTTTGCGACAACGAGACTACACAACTGCTGACGATGCGAAAAATGAGATATTTTATTTTATGATTCGCTCGCTCACATTTAATTATGCCACAACGCATGATAAAATGAGTTTGGGTTAATGCGTATTTCATCTTCAAATCATCCCTGCCTGTCAATCCGCAATAAAGAGGAGAACTGGAGCAGAAGATCATCATCATCATCAAATTCACGAGAAGGAGCAGAGTTGCTTAATAAATATCCACCACTTCATACTTAAGCAAGCACACAAGTACATCGAAGGAGGTATAAAGTGTGTGTGTGTGTGTGGAGAGCAAGGCTTGACTTAATGTATTCTCTCTTTGTTCCTGTGAGGGAGTGTCAGAGTGCCCCGGGTGAGTGAGGGCGGAGGAGCGCAACTTTCAAACTCCACTCTCCTCCAATATTTACTCTCCTTCACAAACCAACTCTCTACTCACTAATTACCTTTTTACACAGTTACCATTTGACCCTCCTCTGCACAATTAAATAAATACCCACCTTACAATGAATACACTCACCTGTGTATTAATTAATTCAGTCTAGTTTCAAATAATTCAAATCCCCATAATGTTAAGTCCCCATCTTCTCCTCCATCTCCTCTCCAGGGTTAATCTCTGAACCTAATGATTACTGATCTTCACCTGAGGTAACTAATTAACACAAGTGTTTATTAATTACTTAAAAGTACTTCTAATTAATGATTGGTGCGAACCACAGGTGTGTTAATTAACCTTACACAGGAGAATGGACGGAATGAAACAAGAGTACCAGAAGTTCTACGACCTCCTCGCCTCAGGCGCTCCAGGGGTCGCAGGTCCCACAATGGAGCTCATCATGCGAACTCTCGACCAGGACGGAATGCAGGCCTCCCAAGACTCCTCCTCCTCCTCCATCAACAGAGTTGACTCCTCCCCCTCCATCACCTCCAACAATGAAACAACAACAACATCATTAGGCAATCCCACCAATCAGCAGCAACAAGTCCAACACTCTTTCGAAGCTCCTCCTCCTCCTCCTCCTCCAAATCAAAATCAAAACCAACCTGGAGGAGAAGCAGATCAACAGCAACAACAACAGCAAAGCTCCTCCATGGAGCAGCTCCATTCGAACTTGGTCCTCCACTCATTAGGAATGGAGAACAACAATGCTGCCAACAACAACAACAACAACAATGGAGGAAGTGAGGATGAAAACGGGAGCAGTGGCGGAGGAGAGCGCCCGCACATCTGCCAAATCTGCTCTGCCTCATACAAAACGCGCACTCACCTGCGTCGTCACATGTTCATTCACCTGAACAACCGCCCCTACCCGTGCGGAGACTGCGGGAAGGGATTCAACCGGAAGGAACACCTCACCAAACACATCGAAGCTGTTCACTCCGGAACGAAACACAAGTGCGGATACTGCGGAAAGGAAATCTCACGCAAGGACCATCTCTCAAGGCACATCAAGAATATGCATCCCTCACTCGCTGCTAAGGTGAGATTTATTAACTAATTAACTAATTAATTAAAAGCTTAATTAATTAATTAACCTAATTATAATTAATTGATTGTTTAGGAGACAGACGGATCAGTATTAAAACTGCAGCTTCCGAGCCCAAATAAAAGTGGAGCTCGGCTGTCCTTTCTAACTCCGACGTATTCTTCATCCTCACTGTCTTCGCCTCCGAAGGACCAACTGGGACTAGGACTGGTAGGGCGAAACAGCGGGAGCGAGAAGTCCCTAACAGAGTCTCAGATGTCCTCGGCGGATTGTTCTTCAGCCTCAGAGAGCCAAATGTCTGAGGAGCAGGATTCGACGGGAGGGATGAATATTCTGGACGCAGCTTTCCAGGCCTTCACGCAAGTCTCCATTGTTCCAGGAGGGAGTATCATCGTACCGGGAGCTCTTCCAGGGCAGATCGCAGCTACTGTCACTGTAGGGTCTCCAATTGTGACACCAAGTCCCAGCGATTCCTCAGGAGCTGCAGGAGATCTCCAGAAAGGCTCCAGCTCCAGAGGAACTCTCCAATCTTCTTCCTCCAACGGCCTCGTAGGCCTCACAAACCTGAGTCTCTCGCTCGGAGGTCAAATGAGGGAGCCTCCATTCGGAGACTGCGACTCTGGAGGCTCCAAGAAAAAGGCGGGAGTTGTTCTGGGCTGCTCCGACTGCTCCGCCTCCTTCTCCTCCGAAAAGGAGCTGGCAGCCCATCTGCGGAGCCACAAGCCACAGAACTTCCGGTGCACCGAATGTCCCCGCGCCTACACGCGACGAGAGAAGCTCACCGAACACATCCGCTGCTTCCACCAAGGACAGAAGTTCAAGTGCGAATACTGCGGAAAGGAACTCTCACGGAAGGACCACGTGCTCCGCCATGTGAGGAGCATTCATCCCGAAGTACTCGCCTCCAGATTCACAGCTGTAAGACTAATTACTCCAATTAATAAATTCCTTAACTGCCGGATTAATTAACTAACTAATTACTTAATTAATTCCATTGGAGCAGCACCTCCAAGAAACAAGTATCGACTGTGGAGGAGGCCAGGAAGGACTGAGTGGGAACATCGTGCTGTCGTCCTCTGGAGGAGGAGCTGGAGGAGCACTTGGCTCCTCCTCCTCCTCCGCGATGAACGAGATGGGCGTCCTCCTCCGCTCGGTGTGTCACGTGTGTCTGAAGGTGTTCGGGACGAGTTACCACCTGAGTCGCCACATCGACTCCTGCCACAAAGGAGACGTCCGTCCCTATTCCTGCAACTCCTGCTCCAAACAGTTCAAACGCAAAGACCACCTCACGAAGCACATGAAGTCGCACTGTCCCTCATCACGCGACTCTCAGCACCACCACCGGAGGAGCCCAGACAGTTCGGCCCACCGAAACAAAGTTCCTAGCCAAGGCAAATCAGCTAATGAAGGAGATAAGAGTTCTGTCAAGTCAAAGAAGCCCAAGCCCAATGCTGCTGTAAGACAAATCAACTAATCATACTTCACTTATTAATTACAGGTGATTTAATTAGTATTTTGTTAATTGCAGGTCCAAAGTGGGAAGAAGGATGGAACCAAGACTGAAACGAGCCGGTTGAAAGACTCCGAATCAGATTTCAACTTGGCAATGATAAATTCATTCATAGCGGAAAACGTGGCTGGTGTTGTTGACCCGGATCTGTCCAATTTAATGAATTCGGGTCTTCACCAGGGAAGTTCGGGAACTTCGGGGAGCAATTCATCCGTCGGATCGGAGCGCGGGAGCCGTGAGAATGTGCTCCATTTGGAGGAGGGCGAAGAAGGAGGAGGAGGAGGAGGAGGCGGAGGAGAGTCAGTCTCCCTCACGACTGCCATTTCTAGTCAACACAGTTTTCGTCATCCTCTCATCCAACACGACGTCAACTCAACCTCAACCGTCAACAAACTCGCCTACTAACAATTAACATCCATTAATTAGTTAATTAACTAATTAAGTAAATGCTAATTAATTAAGGAAATCCTAAGCTGAAAACTTTTTAACAAGTATTTTCACATCATCTCTGAGTGTATACTTAATATTCAGTTAATTAATCAAGCAATTGGGAACACCTATTTATTTTAATTATATGGAAATTAGATTATAAAGTTATAGTGAACTATATAGTTGTCTCAGAATATTTATTAATTAGTGCAGCGTATTACCATTTTCAATGTTGTGTATTTTAATGTAAAGCGTGTATAAAAAAATATGTGTGTGTTCAGGTGAAGCAGCTACGTAGTTAATTATAAAATCTTGATTGGATGTTTTAATAAAATTTCATTAAATATAACTGTTCAATCTTTATTTATTTTTAAAAATTATTAATTAGTGAAGGTTCCTACAGGCCGTGTGTGAGTTTAGTGACATTGTGTCTGCTGACACCGTTACTAATTAGCCTAATTATCACGGAGGTGTGGATTGCGAAAACTGCACTCGTCCACTTACAATGGCATTGACTGCACCAGAATATTCTTTCAGAGTTACTTGCAACGAAGTTTAGTCGGTGCAAATATAAAATAAAATGTCATTGAATTAAAATACATTTTATAGACAAACGCCCAGTATCGCTCGTTGCGGAATTAATAGTGTAACTCCAGTGATGCTAACACGCATTAATTCCAACCTTGTTTCCTTCGTCTAATTGCTTCCTCCAATAATTTATCATGTGTTAGGTGCAAAACTTATTAAGCAGGCACTTATTCAAATATCATTGGGAAGTGTGTTCTTATGTTTTCCATGAGTGTGTAAAGTAACTCCAGGTTGTTTTGAGAAATATTTGATTAACAACTTCTCTTTCGTAGACCAATTAGTCTAGCCTTATCAATAGTTTGTTCTAAGAGAACACAATCTCCACTGCCTGTTAATTAACACTGGAGAATGTTTTGAATTTGACATTGTGAAATGTAAGAACAATAACGAGGCATAGTTCACAAATGAAACAAAAACCTATTCATTGAGTTGCACCTCATCTGAGTGGTTTAACATGGTCCAATTGAGTTGCAAATTAACACACTTATTAGTGGTACACAGAATGTGAAGTGAAAAATTATTGAAGACCAATCGTTTTGGAACTTACATTTAATTCATTGCAAGACTTACTTGAGTTTATTCAAAATTAACTGTCCTGTGTAAACTAGAAGGGATTTCAAAAGTCAATATCCGTATACGGAGTTTGGCATATAAGACAACATTAAAAATACAAAAACTTTCAGAATCATTTACACGTGACGAAACCAAGCACAATTTTTATTCATGAGTTGGCATTAAGAGACAAATTAAAACAACTTACAAACTTGCAACAACAGAATTGTTTGGAACAATCGGATTGTTTTAGCGATGACCATCGTGTGTGTAAATGAGAACAGGATTCGTCCTAATTCCAGGTGGACAAAGTCGATGCGTAAAGCGACAGTAGATTCTAGAGTTCCTAAGCTCCAACCTAACTTGACTATCTCCATCCTGAATTTTGTATTTTGCAAAGCCCATTTTATACAGATGATGTTTAAATTATTGAACGCTCGGTTAAGGAGTTTTGAGGTGAATGAGAAATGTCACTCTGTTTGTATTACATGAAGGGTTAAAAGAGTTGTATATATCCAATTTATTTAATTAACTCCCGACTGTTCGTCATTCGAAATTCGAAGTCATCTTAAGAAGAAATATCTAGTTATTTAGAGCCACGAACAAAGTCAAAGTAACATTACGTGAGAGGTTGCAAAATTAAAACCTAATTAGCAGTTTCTCTTCTGTGTAACTAACAGTAATCCTCTCCGGCTCTTCTCACTTGGTTACAGTAACACGGACGAAAAAAAACTAATTAAACACGCAGTATTATATCAATCACACATTGCTGCCTAGCTATTTGCCTCAGATTATGTTTGTGGACTAAATAATTCCGGAAAGAACCTTATGGTCTTCGTGCTGAGTCAATAGATTTGTTCTTTGCTAGTTCTGTTAATGAAGACTTCTGTCACAAATAAAGGCTCATTAGCAGACTTCCATATTCCTTACCTTCTGTACACCTAAAGAAAGATTAATTTTGATGATTCTAGGAAAAAATTAAAAAATCCTTTATGCTTGAAACCTGCCGTGGGCTAATTAATTTTTTTTATACATTTATTAAAATACTGATAAACTTGAATTCAATTTCGGAATTAAATGGAGCAGTAAGGAAATCATTATTAAGTGAGTTTATTCGATGACTATATTTAACAAATTTATAAGTGTAACTAATTTAACGGTCCATGTCTTAATACTCTACATTAGTATAACGTAATCATTGTCGCAAGTAGCTATTAACACACAAAAAACTCACAACTTATGGTATAATAATATATAAAACATGATTTATTGTACGTCTAACTAAATTTAGGCTTTTGCAGTAAAAAAACAGAAATGTATTTAAGTAATTCAAGAATTAAGATCTAAGATTAGATTAATTTAGACTGCTCTCATATCTGTAAACTTCAACACGTCTCTGGTCATTTCAGCTTCGACTTACTTCACAGTTATCTTTACAGGAGAGAAAGTAAAAATAAATACTTTAACTTCACAGCGTAAGGATTTCTGATTTTTTAAGAATACAGTCACAATTTGAGCAAATCAGGAAGATTCCTTGAAATCAACGCCCATCGTGTCTGCAGACTCCATCACTTTTCCTTTTAATTCCAGGTGGACACCTGCGGTGCTTAAATCGAGTGTTTCTGATATTCTTTCGTCCTTCTGTGTCTTCGAAACATAAACTGATAAGAATGAGCGCAACCATGAGACACCGAAAACAGAAATAAATTGTCAACTTCATCTTCTTTCGTCGGGATGTATTTTCTCTGTTTGAGATCTGTGCACGTCAACGAGTCCGCTGCACGGGCACCGGACGATTGGTGAATTCTGAGTGGCACAGCATTAGATTTTATACGAGGCAGACATTAAAGAACTGGATGCTTCCAGTGAGCTTTCGAAACTCGCAAGGCAGGTGTGGTTGCAATTATAATATTTTCACACCAGTTTTATCCTCATCAGATTGGCTCAGAAGCTAAGAGGGCAGCTACACTTAAATGGGACTTAACTTAATTAGCACGCTATGTGTAACAGGTGATACCTGAGTCTTAATTATGTTGTTTTGCTATTACACTCTACCTTTTAATTCACACATCCACCTAAGCAAGGGAAATTAGTGTTTCCCACCTTTCTTATATATTTTTATTTTATCCGAAGATGTGTTTATATTCACCATTATGCATTTTCGCATGAATGACTTATCCCATTCTCAACTGATAATGCAGTAAAACAACTAATCAGTGTTTTAGTTATCTGGGCTTGGAGATCCCAGACAAGATAGTGTTATCTTCTCGTGATCTCATGCGTACATAATGATTAATTGTTAGCTTATTTTGCAAGCATTCAAATGCAATTTCCATTTATTAGTCAACTCACAGAATTTGTACATGAATCCTCATGCAGATAGTCTGCAATAAAAAATCCCCATAATTTGCGACTTCATTGTATTACTAATAAAACATTCAATACGCATAAACTCTTGCCAATAAAAAGGGGGGTGGTCAAGTGGGGTCGTTGCGTGGTTCTTTATACAGAGGAGGGCTAATGTTCTTGTCGGGGAGGTTGGGGTGCTGAACCCGCAAGTCTGCACTAATTCGAACTCACCTCATCCGCCAGCGCTCTCCTAATCAATCTGGAACACTTTGTGTGAATTACAAAATCTGGGATATGTTTTTGGGAAATAGTTTCTTGTGGTTGTTTTTTTCGACGAAAGCAGTTGTTGCTGAAGTGGGTGAGTTGTTTTTGATTGAGGTTACGACGTTGCGATAAGCGATTCGCGTATATAAGCTGGAGATGTGAGGTTTGCAACATTAGATCATTATTCTCCAATAAAATGAGTACAGCAATCCTATTTTCTTTCGTGACAGTCGTTCTGGTCGGTGTTGCCATGGGATCAGAGGTTTGTTGTCATGGAAATCATAACCTGTTGTTGCTGTTGGGGTAATGTGATAAAGTGGGCATTTGTGTTTGTTGCTAGGTAGATTTATTGGTGAAACCGGGTATTTGGATTCCAATCGGGACTCCACCTGCTCCTCCCACCCAGGTGGTTTTGGACTGTTTCGGTTGCTGTGGATTCTACCATTGTGCTGGGGTAGTAACGGATACATGCACTCCAGCAAAGGCACCAGCACAACCCCCCTGCACTAATATAAATGGAGATCTGCTAACTACGGCAGTGGGGTGTTTCCCCTCCACACCCACGGCAACCTGCACGGACCCTGCCGTGTGCAAAGCCCACCCCACAGTTACTAACACATGCAGCGCTGCTATTCCAACTGCGTGTGCAACAGGTCCTAAGCAAGTGTGTGATCCTGCGCCTTAAAATTTGTATGTTATTCAAGTTATAATAAATATAATACGCATTGAATAATTACACCGTCGTTATTGTCATGGACAAGTTTAGTTGTAATAGCGAAGTTGCGGCGGTTTCTTAGTGAGGTAGGCAGCACTACTGTTTGCGGATTATTCATTCCTGTGGTAGCAATCTGCGGTTGTGTTTGCAATGATGCTGTTGAATGAGTGGGAACACCAACTGGCCTCAACTGGATGATGAGCAATCCGTTTAGTGAATAGCTTAGGTTAAACACTGACGCAGTTTGTTGACACTGTCATTGGAATGAGCTGTCGCGGTTGCGACTGCCGACTGACAAAAATGACAAGACTTGTTGGTCCAGGTGTGGATTTGTTTGTGTTAATTTAGTTGGGGTGTAAAAACGGATACTGCCTTCATTCATATCGAAGTTATAAAATCAAGCGATTTATAATAATCAGTAAAGTGTTAATAAACATGATGATAATTTATTTCGTATTTTTTTGACAAAAATACACAAACTGCATTAGCTAAGAGTATTGAATTTGAACACATTAACATAATGTCAAGCTTCATCTGTTTTGCTGTACAAGCTTTCTGAAAATACGAAAATACAAAAATATATTTTGTAAGTATTAAAAATTTTCTTTTCCCTTTCTGATGGCCAGCGATCTGTTATTTTCTTTGACTAAAAGTTACAGCAGTTCTTGAGACGAACGAACGAAATAATCATAAATACTGCACTGTAGACGCCTGTTGAAGACTGGAAGCTTTTGGAGAATGGCGTTCCGTTTTATTTCAAATACCAGGGAGTGTTAATAAAACTGGACAATCCAGTTTTCCTTCGTCAGAGTTTTCTGGGTGATGTGGAAATTTTATGACATTAGGTCATTTGCAATATCATACACCCAATTCTGAGGAGTCAAGGTGCTTAACAAAGAGGTGAGATAAAGTCTGCTTAGCAGCTTTTAACTAAGCAGCAGTACTGAGTGTCACCTTCTGTTGTTCCACTTTGTGGCCAATAAATTCTGTAACTCAACACACCAGCAGAGTTTTCGGTCCCTACTTGTTCCACGAAAATAATTTTATAGTTTTTAACTCCGTTAATTCTTGTTTCGAAACGACATTCTTGTACAACTGTGTCTTGTTTGGAGACTACTACCTTTAAGGAGACTGCATTTTTTAATTTGTAACATAAATGCTATGATAAGACTGGGTGCTTGGGGTTATTCAACACAGCATACACAATGTCTTAAACATATTCATGACTCACGTTAGTCTCCTGTCGTAAATGTATAGAGATTATGAATGAGACTGTTATAAATTCAATACAACGTACATCAAAGCAAAATCTAAGTAATCCATACTTTTTTGGTTATCACACTTTACTGAGAATTCAGCAGGAGCTAATTAGTTATGTCAATACTTTCAAACACGTCCACACGATTCTGCAGGCTGACAGTCCAGTCGTATGATTTTAAAATTAGACGCAAATATAAGTAACCTCCCACGCACACACTCGTGCTTTATTTCTGAAACATTTATTACGCAATGGATTCACCTTAAAATTAGGCACAACTTATTCATACGCAAAAGTTTCCGCTTTTGAAACAAGTTCCGTGATAATGAGTCAAGTACATCAAATGATTTCGGTTGAGTGGACTTGCTCCAAAGTCTAAAAACTTCCCGAAAACCTCCTGAACTTGAACTTTTCAAAACTAACGTATTTTAGCTTTTTCATTGCAAATGACAAACTGACATCGCCTGTGTGCATCCTCAATCCTCGTCAACATGCTTGACATCTTCTAATCCAGCCTTCTTATAATAATTTATATAATTTTTATCTAATTCCATCAGTTTTGTATGAAATGAATGAATCATATCTCACGAGAATGGTACTTCTGTTAAAAATACTATGCAAATAGTTCATTTATTTTTTCAAATTAGATTCCATTGCGTACAATATTAATTTAGTTGTAATTTATTTCCTGCCAGAATATAAAAATTACTCTCAGGCAGTAAGAATGAATTGTGAAGAATTGGTTGTAATATCGAGTTCTGTGCTTCGCAATGTATTGAGACTATTAAATAACGAAAAGGATACATTCTTGAAAGCCAACATAGTAACGTTAAATCACATTCTGACTCAGAGTGGAAATGAAACAAATTCTGTGTGATCATAATCAATTAATGAACGAGCAGATTCCTAGAAGTAAATGCATTCAAGTATTTATTAAATATGCAGTTGCAAATTGCACACAAAGTGTTACTCTCAATATTGAACAATTAAAAATCCATACATCATTCTTCGATGATTAATCTTAAGTACAAAAATATAAAAGACAATTGTGAGGTACAATTTATCATCCTAAAGCAAATCACTTCCATGGGACAGGTTATTTACAAAACAAATAATTAATCTGCAGATTTATTTCCATTTTAGTTAAGCGTTGCTCGTTTTCCTCGTCCCTGTGAATATTTTATTAGTGACCAGTACGTCTCTAGATTTGGTGATTAATTAAAACCGGCTTCCAGGTTTTCATGTCCTAAGATCAGCGAATTGAATTTTCTTCATGCAATCACGTCCAATCGAGACGTCCAAAATGAGCAGTTTTTGATTCAATTGTATTTCTCCCAGATTTGACATCCATCATATCGATCACTCCTCTACTCGTCCACGTACAAACTTTCTACTGGTGGCAAGTAAGGCTTCCGTACAATTTTACGAGGACACTTGTAATGCTTGAGACACGGGTGATTTCTCGGACTCTTCCGTCCTTCACATTCTTCCACAATTCCACCAACAAAAAGAAGCACGAGTAGAATGAACCACACCAAAAATAAATTCTCAATCTTCATTGTTGACTTTCTTGTGCAAGTTAAACTACAACGATGGCTTTAGTTGTTACAACTCAGGAATGCCTTTCTGAGCAGTAAGATGATAACTGAAGCCACACTTTAATTTATACCACCAGAAAAGTCTATAATACTGGACAGCTCCAGTTAATTTACTAATACTGCTGTTCATTTAATAAATTTAGTTTAATTAGACATTAAGTCATTAACAGAGATATGCTATGAGGATGAAGGTGTAAATTCACTAGCACTCTCCTCTCTTAATCCTTAATAAATTATTCACATTTTACTCAGCTGCGTGTCAGTTCAAAAATAGAAATGCAAACCCAAAGTCCAGTGGTACGAAACAATATGAGACATGGATTAGAATGGAATGATACTTTAATTAAATATTAAGAACAATTAACTTTGCTTTAATTATACGCGTTAATCTACTCGAATTCCCTGTTTTTCTGTAAATAAAGTGACTTAAATCAAATCTAATCAACGCCCATCGTGTCTGCAGACTCCGTCAGGTTTCCTTACAATTCCAGGAGGACACCTGCGATGCTTAAAGCGAGCGTAGGATCTCGAATTCTTCCGTCCTTCGGATTCTCCCACAAAACTCCCCACAAATAAAATAACCACGAGAACACACCAAACCCAAAATGACTTCAGTCTCTTCATTCTCAAATCTCCTTGATCTTTGGCCAACTGTTGACTTCTGCGTTTGGAGATGAACAACTTAATAGTTCACTGATTGCAGAACTCCGTTTTATTTTATACCATCAAAACGGAACAAACACTTGTGGGCATTTCCTACACTGCCTAATAATTAACTACTTGTGATGCGTAATATTTGGAACAAACACATTCCACATTTAAATATTAAACATGAGCTCATCTCGAAAGAGTCACAGATCGAGTTGGGCGAATACTTACTTACTTCGCAGAAAGGTGTGAGAAGGCTTAATTAACAACGGTGGCTTAATCTGTGATAACTATCTACAGGTATATCCTTATGCCATATAAATGGAGTCTCGAATAATCATCTACCTTATATTGAATCACTCGGTACAGCAGACTAATCACTGCGACGGTGCTAATTGCCCCTTCATCTGAATTCACCTGTGGGAAATTAACTGCCTCATCGTTTCCTAACAAAATTCAGGAAATTCCTAATGAGTCCACACACAAAAATTGCTTTCGTCATCGGTACTTTTCAAAATAAGTTGTTGAGTTTCAAAAACTCCAAAGCCCATTCATAAAAAGAAAATTCGAAAGTGTGAAAAATGCTCGCAAGTTTTTCATCAGAAGGTTGCTCTTTTTGCATCATATTTATTCTGCAAGATTTCTAACTTTACAATTTATTTTAATCAATCGATTGTGAATTGCATAGACTCTTTTAAGATGTTTGAATTTAATGGAAAACATCATTCTTATATATAAATCAACCACCTGTCTGAATTTCTTAATTACACGTGTGTGCTCCATAATAACGAAGTTAATTAGCTCTCAACCTGAATTCCAATTTGTACTGATCATTTAAATCCAATTGGGTGTTTCCTACTTTCAAACGTTCAATTACACACAGAGCAATTAACGAGGTCATGTTCCAGTTGCCCGCATTCCTACTCACAATTTAGTAAATAAAAAAGTAGACCAGCAAAAGAGTCAACCTACTTTCTTCCATTCTACGAGAGTCACAATTGATAAATCGCACTGAGGATTGTGAAAGACGAGAGGAAGTGACAATGGCCATTCAAAATTGTTCCTATCGTATCTCGTCCACTTCCCACTTTCAGGTCAACTCCATTCTTCACCAAACTGAAGACAATTGCATTCTTGGAGATTGTCCATTGTCACTCACTTGAGTCCCCTACTTCCACCAAGTGATGACACGTCAATCCCCATTCCACTCTCGGAGTTCGCAAGGAACTCTTCACCCACCTTCGTGATCTTCGGTTCACGATGACCCCTTCGAAACCCTCCAAACGGAGGAAGAAGGGAAATCCCTTAAATCCGATTAATCCCTTAAATCCCTGCGCAATAATCATTTTTCTTCTGCCTTTCTGCGCAGGCTCACTCGACGAGGAAACGAGAGTCCTGATAACGACAAAGGTACTCGGCCTCCCCGTCTCCTCATTCCAAGATGACCTCATTGTGACGCAGGAAGTTGGTGAGACCTCAGTGGCGTACCTCCTTCCCCTAAGCGATACGCCACTGTTCGTCCAGAACTCAACGGAGGATGGAGAAGCTCCTGTCATCATTCTCCAGTCTGGACAGGACAGACTTCTCCAGCGAGAGAACAAAACGGTCTACGTCGTCCTCAGGAAACTCCCACAGCCTTCGAAGAAGCTCTACTGGGTTTTCTTCGCTTACATCAGGTTCGATCCCTCCCATTGTTTTGTGTTTTTGCACCTTTTAACTCCCTGGTTTTTTGTTTTTGTCCAGGGAGGATTCTTCTGGAGGAAAGGTCGTGGAGTGGGACACGTGGGAAGACAGAAGCCACGCCTTCCATTCTAACAAGGCGAATCTCCTTGGCTGGACTTCCTGTGGCTCCTCCTCCATCGTTCCTTGCAAGTCTAACACCCATTCTACCCGGTTGGATCTCCTCCAGCAGATCTCCCCGAATCTCCCGGACTTTCAAACGTCCCAGAGATACTTGGAAGAATCTTCTGCGGCCGAGTCTCCACCTATTGGAAGCAATTTCCATCTTCTGGAATTCTTCTCTGATATTCCTCCGCTGGACAAGTCTGGAGAAGACGCTCATTTCGTGAGTCTCGTGGTGGAAGCGATGGTCTTTTCGCGGTCGTCTTATGCTCAGCTGATCAACCAATACGATTTGCTCCGCCCACAAAGCCGACTTTCAGACTCCTCCCCCCAACGTCGCCCCTGCAAGGAAACAAACTCGCTTGACGACTGCGATCCCGAAGATGAAGATGAGGAAAGCGTAAGCCCCCCAGCGTCTGTGGCTCTCCTCCAATCAAAACTCCTCCTGGACAGCAAGCTCAACGAATTGGGTTCCATGGGACTTGACTCCTCCCCCTCCGACCTCCTCCAAAGAGGCCTAAACAAATCAACACTCAATTTAATTGGAAGATCGATTCTGCATGAATTCTTGGACCTTCCCCATTCCAGTGACCACCATCGTTCCCGCCGTTCCACTGCGAAACAAGCGGCCGCTGTCAGCGCCTCTGGGAGCAACGCTCACCAACAAGCGTCCGGAAACTCCGCTGCTCACAAAGGAGGAGCTCATGTCGATCGAGACTCAAGGTCTCCGTTCTTCGGCGGCGGCGGAGATTTTGGAGGAGGCGGAGGTTTTGGAGGAGGTGGCGGTTTTGGAGGCGGCGCTGCAATAGGAGCTGGAATCGGAGGAGGCGCTGCAATAGGAGCTGGAATTGGAGGCGGCGCTGCAATAGGAGCTGGAATTGGAGGCGGCGCTGCAATAGGAGCTGGAATCGGAGGAGGCGCTGCAATAGGAGCTGGAATCAAAGCTGGCGCTGGAATAAAAGCTGGCGCTGGAATCAAAGCTGGTGCAGGAATTGGCCTAGGCATAGGCGGAGGAGCCAGCATAGGCGGAGGCCTTAGTATTGGCGGAGGAATAAGCGCAGGCGCGAACGTGAAAGCAGAAGCTGAGGTAGTTGGGCCACCACCCCCACCACTCGCACCTTGCCCCCCAGTTAAGCAGAACTGCCCAGGAATCCCACCACCACGCAAATGCCCCGATGGAAGTCACCTTGGCATCGGATTTAGCGCCGGAGTTGGAGTTGGCGGTGGAATTGGCGTCAGCGTAGGAATCGGACGAAAGAAGCGCGCCAACCACATCATCATCAGCGATAAAAAAGAAGCGTCTTCCGATCGTGGCTCCAGATCTCCGTTCTTTGGAGGCGGCGCCAGCGCTGGAATTGGGCTGGGAGGCGGCATCGGAATCGGCGGTGGCATCGGAATTGGCGGTGGCATTGGACTGGGCCTTGGCCTGGAAGCCAGTGTAGCTACCTGCCTTCCTCAACCTCCACATCCGCCATGTCCGACTTATCCTCCCCCACCACCCTGCCCCCCACCGCCTCATTGCCCCCCACCACCACCGAGAGTGTGCAACCCGCCCCCACCAAGGAAATGCCCGGATGGAAGTCACCTCAGTTTCGGAATCGGCGGTGGAGTTGGGCTCAGCGTAGGAATAGGAAGGAAAAAGCGCTCCAACGCTGCAAAAGAAGGAGGAGCTTCCGCGGATCGAGGCTCAAGATCTCCTTTCTTCGGTGGCGGCGCTGGATTTGGCGCTGGAATTGGAATTGGCGCAGGAATTGGATTGGGCGCTAGCATTGGAGGTGGTGTATCGGTCGGAGCTGCAACGTCACCGGCGGATTGGACTTGCATTGCTCAAGACCCACCCCCCGCGTGTCCGACTTACCCACCCCCACCCCCATGTCCTCCACCACCGCCTTGCCCACCACCACCCCCAAGAGTCTGCAACCCACCGCCACCACGCGTATGTTGTAAGGGACGAAAGAAGCGCGCTCCATTCTTCGGTGGAGGCGCCGGATTTGGCGCTGGAATTGGAATTGGCGCCGGAATTGGATTGGGCGCTAGTATAGGTGGAGGCGTATCTGTTGGAGTTGGAGCTTCTGCACCTGCAGATTGGACATGCATACCAGTGGATCCACCACCCCCATGTCCAACATATCCTGCCCCACCCCCTTGTCCACCACTACCGGCTTGCCCACCACCCCCACCGAGGAAGTGTCCAGGACCGCCAGCACCTCGAAAATGCCCGGATGGAAGTCACCTTCATGTAGGAGTTGGCGGCGGAGTTGGCTTAAGCGTGGGCATCGGCAGGAAGAAGAGGTCACCTCTATTGGAATTAATCGCTGAAGAAGCAAGCGCGAAGACGAAAAGAAACGCTTGCTGTATTCCTCAGGATCCACCACCCCCATGTCCAACATGGCCACCCCCACCGCCCTGCCCCCCACCGCCTCCATGTCCACCACCACCGCCCAGGGTCTGCAACCCACCTCCACCGCGGGTTTGTCCTTGTGATGGGAAAAACCGAAAGAGATCCCCCTTTTTCGGTGGCGGAGATTTCGGAGGCGGCTTCGGTGGCGACTTCGGTGGCGGCGCAGATTTTGGAGCAGCTGCAGCTGCAGGCGCAGGTTTTGGAGTTGGCGCGGGAATTGGGATTGGAATAGGCGCTGGGGTGGGAGTGTCAACGTCTGTCGCAACAGCAGTAGACTGGACCTGCACACCCGTGGATCCACCACCTCCATGTCCTACATATCCTGCCCCACCCCCTTGTCCACCGTTGCCCATTTGTCCTCCACCCCCACCAAGGGTTTGTCCAGGACCACCCACACCGCGCAAATGTCCAGACGGGAGTCATTTGAACTGGGGAAGAAAGAAGCGGTCACCGCTCTTGGAACTAACTCACGAGTTAAGCGAAAAGAAGAGGCGGTCAACGTTTTTAGAATTAACCGGAGGAAACGCCAAGACGAAGAGGAACGCCTGTTGTATTCCTCAGGACCCACCGCCCCCTTGTCCGACATGGCCGCCCCCCCCCCCCCGCCCCCCACCGCCTCCTTGTCCACCACCCCCACCAAGAGTCTGTACACCCCCGCCTCCTCGTAAGTGTCCTGATGGATCACATTTGAACAACAGAAAAAAGCGAACGCCATTCTTCGGTGGCGGAGATTTCGGAGGCGGTTTCGGTGGCGGTTTCGGTGGCGACTTCGGTGGCGGCGCAGATTTTGGAGCAGCTGCAGCTGCAAGTGCAGGTGCAGGTTTTGGAGCAGGCGCCGGAATTGGAATAGGCGCGAGCATAGGCGCTGGAGTGGGAGTGTCAACGTCTGTCGCAACAACAGTAGACTGGACCTGCACACCTGTGGATCCAGCACCTCCATGTCCTCATTATCCACCCCCGCCGCCTTGTCCCCCACCGCCCCCATGTCCCCCACCCCCACCGCGCATTTGTCCACCCCCCAAACCAAGAAAATGTCCTGACGGATCCCATCTTTACGCAGAAATACGTGCAAAGAAGAAGCGATCGCCCTTTTTTGGAGCTGGATTAAGCGTGGGAGTGGGCGCTGGTGTGGGTGTGTCTGTAGGAGGAGGAATTCCTGCAGATTGGATTTGCATACCTCAACCAGAACCCCCACCGTGTCCAGGTCATCCCCCACAACCACCTTGTCAACCACCTCCGCCGTGTCCACCACCCCCACCGCGGGTTTGTCCACCACCTCCCAAAAGGGTGTGTCCCGATGGATCGCATCTTTACTTGCAAGTCGGACTTGGGAAAAAGAAAAGATCGCCCTTTATTGGCGCTAGTATCGGCGTAGGAGTTGGCGCTGGGGTGAGCGTCTCAGTGGGAGGAGGATATCCAGCGGACTGGTCTTGTACACCGCAACCACCCCCACCGCCATGTGCACCTCATCCGCCCCCAGAACCTTGTGGCCCGCCGCCTCCTTGCCCACCACCCCCACCGCGTGTGTGTCCACCACCACCGAAAAGACAATGCCCGGATGGATCGCATTTGTACGCGGGACTGTCACTTTACGTGGGACGGAAAAAGAGGTCTCCACTGAAAGACGCTGGTGAAAGAAGAAACCCCGAAGTCGGAAGGAAGAAGAGATCTCCGTTCTTCGGAGGAGGCGCTGGAATCGGTTTAAGCCTTGGAGTGGGCGCTGGTGTTGGAGTATCGGTTGGTGGAGGAATTCCATCAGACTGGACGTGCATTCCTCAACCCCCACCACCACCATGTCCTGTTCATCCACCCCCACCGCCTTGCCAGCCACCCCCACCTTGTCCACCCCCTCCACCGAGGGTGTGTCCACTTCCATGGAAAAGAAACTGCCCCGATGGATCACATCTCTTCGCATCCCTCGGGGGGCGGAAGAAGCGGTCAGCTTCTCCAGAAATTGACGCTTCTGTCGGCGAGGCAAAGGATAAAAGATCTCCTTTCTTTGGAGGAGGAATCGGCTTAAGCGTTGGAGTGGGCGCTGGTGTTGGAGTGTCTGTAGGCGGAGGAATACCTGCTGATTGGGTGTGCACTCCGCAACCTCCGCCTCCTCCATGTCCGCCTTTACCGGACCCCCCACCGTGTCAACCACCGCCTCCCTGTCCACCACCCCCACCGCGTGTGTGTCCACCACCCCCAAAAAGAACATGCCCCGATGGATCTCACCTGTACGCGTCATTGGGAATCAGCGTGGGAAGGAAGAAGAGATCTCCATTCTTTGCGGGAGGCGCTGGAATCGGTTTAAGCCTGGGAGTGGGCGCTGGAGTGGGAGTGTCAGTTGGCGGAGGATTACCTGCTGACTGGATCTGCACTCCTCAGCCACCACCTCCGCCATGTCCAGTTCATCCGCCCCCAGAACCTTGTGCACCACCCCCACCTTGCCCACCACCCCCACCACGAGTGTGTCCAGGTCCGTGGAAAAGAAAATGCCCGGATGGCTCCCACCTCTACGTGGACTTCGGAGGGAGGAAGAAGCGGTCAACATCTCCACAATTGGAAGTCGGATTAAGTGAGAAAGAGAGCGCAAGCGTCGGAGAGGAAAAGAAAAAGCGATCTCCTTTCTTTGGAGGAGGAATTGGATTAAGTGTTGGTGTCGGCGCCGGTGTAGGAGTTTCGGTAGGCGGAGGAATACCTGCTGATTGGGTGTGCACTCCTCAACCACCCCCCCCCCC